>WOGP01008718.1:0-11076 GCA_015342065.1 Leptinotarsa undecemlineata
CTTTTCAATCGTTTTAAACCATTTTGTGACTTTTTCCTGGTGTTACTATCTCATTTCGACGTCCACTGCGTATTGCATCATCAGTGTTTCTATGACTACGTTTGAAATCAGCAAACCAATGTTTAATTGTTGTTTCTGATGGAGCGGAGTCCTTATAATACTTTTCAAGCCATCACCTCGCTTGAACGGTATTTTTTCCCATTGAGGGGCATAGTTAAATTAAAACACGAAGTTATTTTTGATGCATTGTTTGGAAAATGACATAAATACTATCATTCAAAGAACAATAACTCACAAAATTACGAGTAGAGTATCATGAAATTCCAACAGCTTTCTTTTGAGATATAGATGTAGATGATGTGTAATCACGAGGCGGAAACAGAAACATAATTGCGTGTCGTCTGCAGAGAGATATATATTGGATTTTTTCTAACAGATGAAAATCACAGATATATATGCTAAAAAGCAAAGGCCCAAGGATATATCTTCGTTGTACCCTATTTGATACCGATAAAGCAGCCAGTACAACTTTTTGAGTACGATTCTTCCTGTAGGAATTACACTGTTTTTCATGATCAAGAGTGTCAGAGGCTTCATTATCTGATCTTTCAGTATCAATTCCTCTACTTTAGAGAGACATGGGGAAATTGTAATTGGTCTCAGATCAGAAAGAACTGCAGGTGAGTTACACTTAGCCAGAGGAAGAACCAATTCAAACTTCCAAAATTTTGGAAATCGGCAACCGGAATAATAAAGTTTATGAGAATGGTGAAGTGATTTATCAAAAAAGAGTCAATAAGATTGATCATTTTGAGGGATTTCCGGTCTAACCCCATTTGGCCCAAAAGTGAAATGTGAAATGATTTCGTTGAATATTTTCGATGAAAATTGATTCCAATCATTCGTTCCAGTTGCAGCTGTTTCGTTTCCATTATTTCCAGGGTAGAAACGACGAGGGAATTCAGTTTACTTTGCAAATGAGGGAAACTTCTTTAGTGAACAAGTACGGTGGAAATAATTAGTCAAGTGAATGTCTCAACAACTAATCAAGCATGCATCCTGCTTTCCAAATTATTCTATACCCTTAATGGATCGGGGGATAATGAAACACCGGGCGATGATAGTTTAAGAGATATCGTGACGGATCTTGAATTACATCTAATTGACACTTGAGCAAGGTTCGTGACAGAGGAAATCTCTGAAAACACTCGTTTTTCAGTAGCAGGATAACTCCACTACTTTTCAAGTCGTGGGGGGAGAACCGTTTAGAATTCGATAAGGAATATTCATTTTCTCAGATTCACCATATGTTTAAAGTCTTTTGTGTATTCAATTTTGTTTTTAAAAGGGTCGGTTGATTTTAACTACCGAATATACAAACATTCACTTCTATCACTGTATATTTATTACTGTGATAGACATCAAAGCTATCTAAAGAAAATGTTCAAGTTTCAAGAAAAAATTTAACAGTGTTTCCAAAATTTACTATTATTTTCTCACTAGTAGCATCTTGTCGTCATTTCTCTTGTGAAAATTCTCATTGTTCTTGTCCTTAATGTATTTGCTGAACTAGTTATTTAAATTGGATTTTCCTGGACTTCACTCAAAGAATCCGATTCAAGCTCCTCAAAGTTAGACGCACATTCGTGTGTTTTCATTTTATTTCCTCACCCTTATAGGAAATACTATCTCGGGAATCTGATCACAAGAGCCGCACAAAAAAGCATGAATGGACTTTTTCCGTTCTGTGTAACCGAGTATTTCCTGATTGGATATAGAAATTGAAGCCGGAAGATTACCCACTCAAAGCCAGCTTTAGAGAAAAGTTTACTTGAAATTCATTCAGTTGAAGTTTCAGGTGATGGAACAACAGACAACTGGTAGTCGATTGAACAGTTACTGCCAGTTCAGAAATTGACAATTACTACTACTTACCTTGTAGATATGAAACAAGTCAAACTAGTCACTTTACTGAAAGAATAATCAACATTTTTTCAAAAATGAAACTGAATCTATCCCAAAAAGAGGACACAGCTTTCCAACAATAAAGCCAAAAAAGGTAACTTAAATCGGAAATACAATTCGACCGACCTATTACTTTGATCCGTATAGACGTGCGCCAGGTCGATCTTCAACAATACACTGCCTGAAATCAAATTCGATGTTTCAAAACGCTATGTTGAAGCCTAAATTCGTAATCTGCGTCAATATGAGTCATAGCCGGTTAAAAAATCGAGAAACTCCACTCAGTAACAGATGGAAAGTTTGGTACTTTAGGTTTCATTCTACAATGGCCTGTTAGCTCGGATTTTATTCTCTTCAACCTGGCTCCGGCCACAAAAGCCATTTATAGAATAGAATTCATTACTTTATGAATTCAATACCTTTGCAGAAAGTCACTTTTTGAAAAATTCAACTATTATCTGATATAAGCATGTGAAAGCAAACAAGTACCAACCTTTTGAAACACCTCTGCTTGGTAAATTCAGGCGTGGAGACTCTCACTCACCTTGGATATGCAAGGTTTGATTTATTTGCATATAAGGACAAAAGGACAATCCTTATACTAAGGCTTGCCACTTCAGGACATCCGAGTCTAACAATCAATTCGTGGTTCAGCCTAACAACGCTGATGAAACTTGGGGTAGGTCGAAACGGCGCTGTCTGATGTCTGTTGTTTTTAGTATCTGATTTCGTCAACAATTCAGGAGTCAATTGTCAGAATTGATATGTATTTGATGAAATAAAACTTGAAAGAGTTATATAAATGGCATTCGCCAATCATAACAAAAGAAACTTCACTATTAGGAGTGTTCCTTCTTATTGGCCACCTGAATAAGAAGACCATTTGAAATTTAATACCAAGTTTGTATTTGTTTCAGGATAATCCTGAGTCATGGAAAGCATATCCCTTAACGGTTCGCTTGAAGAAGAATCCTTGAACATCAGCCAAGTTTACAGAGACTGCGGAAACAATCAGAATGTAACGCCAGGTGAGTAGCAGACAAGCAGAAGACATCACGGAATACGATTAGTTTTGGCATTTATTGAATATGATATGATATGATCAAAGAATGTAAATTTTGTGGCTATGAATAACTATGTCAAAGCTATTTTTTGACGCTTCGTCTACAAATGCGGCGAACATTATAGAAGACAATGAATAATTAGTTTTTTTTGTCATTGCATGATATCTCTGTTGTTTCAAATTTCTCTTGCCTCCCTATCTGATCTAAGATAGTAGCTTCGAGATCTCCAAGGATTGCGACAATGTAAGTACCTTCTCTTACTCCTGCAAATGCTGTTGGTGATACAACTGTTCAGGTGTCAGTCCATTATCCTATAGTGTAGGTTAGTTAACACTGGTCTTTTTTTAGTTAGCTTAATTAACATCCAGTAGTCAAGTATTCCCCCTACATATGTGAAGTTTTTTTCTTACACGAGGGCAAATTTGGATATGCGATTGATTACCCCCGTTCACGGGCAAATGGAGCGATGACAAATATGTTGTTTGTCGTTCGTTTCAGCCTAGTTCGAGGGATGATACGTTGAAAGAAATTCAATTTTCAATTATGGAAAATCATCGACATCATGTTGATGATAGACACTACCTTACGAGTAGCCAAATAGCACGAGACTGATCTGCAAGTGTATTCATATGTATAATTGAAAATCGATATCGGTAGTTGTATGTCCAACAGCATATGCAGGTCGAATATAATCCAAAGCTCTTCGCTGTATTAGCTAGGGGACTAGTTGTTTTCTGAAAACTGTCAACCCATTAACCAACAGTGAAGGTAAATTGGGAACGGCCTGAACGATCTGTTTATTCAGATAATTCAATAGAAATCAGACAAAAGTTATTTTCTTTGTTTTATATTCAGTTGAGCACCGCAACTTCAAGTTTACCAGATCTATGGACAAGTAGATGAATTGGAAGGAAGTGACGAAAAATATGATGATTTTGAAACTGTTCCGTGGCTATTAGCACACAATGTTATAAGCAATAGTAATATAAAAATGAATATAATTTATAAAAGAATAAAATCACAGTATATACTCGCTGTCTGTTCAAAACATCGATTTCTCTTTTGTCCCTTTCAAAGTAGTTCCCCTCAAACACATTACATTTTTACTAAATTTTCTCCCAATTTTCGAAGCAGTTCCGGTTTCGATGTCATGACCATATATCCATGATTAGTCACCAGTTACGACCCTTTTAAGCAAATCTGAATTCTCTAATAGTGATTCGTCGATTCTCCATAAAAATCATCTACACTTTCTCAACATTTTCATCGATTGTTGATGAACTGAGACGTCCTGGGCGAACTTCGTCATTCTCATCTTTTCAACCTTTTGTGAAAAGTACAGAGTACAATCACAGTATGCTACTGTCAACATCTCAAGTGTTTTTTGAGAACATCTGTTTGAAAAATCTGTTTTTTTCGTTAACCAGCTGTCGTACCTCTACGAACGACAACCATCAGAAGTCGAAACTTGTTGCATGTGATTCCATTTTTCACACAAGTTCGATGTTAATTCTCCCGAGTTGTGAAAGAACGACTCGTGCCCATAACGCGCTATCTGTGAAGCGGTTTGGTCGATAAACGCACTCCAGGGCTCGAACACACACCATACTCGGCAGATTTGACACCGTGCAACTTTTTTTTGTTTCCTAAGATAAAATCTGCTTTGGAAGTGACCCGATACAAAACGGCGGAGCTCCTAATGGCAATCTCCAAAGAAGACTTCCAGCACTGCATGGATCAAGGCGAAGGAAGGAAGTACATTGAAGGGGAGCATTCGAATGTAGGATAATTTTCATATAATGAAAACCTTTTTAATAAATTCATAGCTAATCTTGAATGGCGTAATGTTCTGTCTATTTCCCCTTAATATTATTGGAAATCATGAAGCAGAAGACATAGTAAACTCAACTTAAAGTTCATACTTCAATTTCAAAGTTGCAAGTAGGATTTAGAGAAGTCTAATCATAAAATTTTGTTCAATATTTATCATAAATTCGAATGGAAGAGTTTTTATTACCATGTGAACTAACAGAAAAATTTGCGAAGCGTGCAAAGTTTTGTCTGCATTGTTGTTTTTCAATTTCGAAGTAGTGACAAATGATAAATAGACGAAGACTGCGATGAAACAGAACAAATTTCACGCTTCGTTCTTCAACAATTCGGTCAAATTAAAAGTTTCAAATACCCCCGTTAACAAAAACTGTCTGGAAGAAGTTTCGAAAGTTAAACAAGTTTATCTTGTGGGTCATAAAAAATCAGTTTCTTTCACCAAGTTTCTGTAAACAGATTCGTTTTCGAGTTTCGTGCGGAGCGTGGGAGACCCGCCCACGTCCTGCACGGGTGCAATGCTGATATTAAATATACATATAAACGCGTGCCATCGCTACTAATCATGAAACGCTATAGGGCGAAGAGCAGCCTTCGATACGCTATTCATAGGCACGTGCCGCCGACCCCACGGCCGGTACCGCCGCAACCGCTATGTCCCTACATTTTAAATCTGTGACATCTTCGAAAATATTCATTTGAATTATATGATCTATTTTGAATGTACAATGTATCGAAGGTACTTGATTGGACAAGAATTGATACTGTATTGCTTAAAATCGCAATTATTTTACGAGAATAGATTATTATTATGGGTTACCTCTAAGATATGGACATTTCTGGTATTTGTAGAGTAGGGAGAGTGAGTTTAGACTCACAGCACTTAGGCCATCCTCCCGAAGAGTAGTCCTCCTAGGTCATCGTCCATCCTGTCCTTTCCAGGAAGGTGGACAGGTCTCTAGGAGACATCTCCTTTATATTGGCAGGTATAGGCTAAGACACGCCGAACACATGCTCTCTTTAGCAATCTTGAGGTGCCTCTCGGTGGCCTCCGCGAAGGTTTTGGAAGATGCCTTTATTCAAGGCAGAGCTCTTGGCTTCCGCCGCAGGAAGTGCCCTTACTGTTGGAGGTGATCTGCTATATCCAACATCATTCCAAGCGGTAGATTTAGGTGGACATTTCTGTTTATCCCCAGCCACCGCCACAGATTGAGGTGAGCCCTTCTGTCAAGCTTTGAGCTTGGTTTCTGTTTTAGTGTTGTTTCATTCATGTATGTTCCCACAAGTAGCAAGCGAAGAGTTGGTCTCCTCTGGCAGAGCCCCACATTACCAGAGGAAGGCTGATTACAATGAGGTATCGCTCAGTTCCCCAAGGGAATTGTTCGTGACCGCATATCACCCTGCGGCCGTTCAGCTGTCGGCACGATTCCTTACACCCTAGCTTGGGTAGGCTGGTCCACGGTGGCATGTTTTGCATAGGCTTTTGGGGGGCCGTTCCCCTATCCGCCACCTGGGGATGCGCCTGATAGGTAGCCCAACCCACGGGAGATGGACATATACTACTGCGGACTTTTTTGTAGACCTTTTTGAGGCGTACAATACTAAAGTACATTTTATGATCTATCTCGTTAGGGTTCAGCCAAAGTTTGCAATGTAAGCGCAGAGAGATATGTCTATTTATATCATCACATTGGAGACCTATAAAATTATAAGCTTTCGTGTTGAAAAAATCATTCTATTAAAAAACCCGCATCAAATTCCGTTGCGTACTTTTAAAGATCTAAGCATACATTGGGACAGACAGCGGGAAGCAACGTTGTTTTATTTTATGTAGTGATTTTATTGAAAGCGGAAAATCTTGGCGGCCATTCATCTCGCCATTATTATTCTCCATCAGTGAATTCAGTGGTGAATATAAACTAGTGAATAAATGGCGTGAGAAAAGATCAGTGTGGCTGATAACAAATAGCGAAGTATTCCACGGAAGCAGAGGGAAATGAAAATAATCACTTATCGAAAATAAATTCACTTTATACATTACAATCCTCATTCAATTCGAAAATAAAGTGGTGTATTTTTGGTTTGAGTTGATGAATTGGCCGAGAAGTGATATCTCCCACACACGAACAGTTTTGGAAATTATTTTGAGAACAATTTTTCTAGTTTTCAATAATCAAATTATCTCAGTGGCTAATACTTGTAGCAGGAGATTGAATGGAGATTGAATGTGTGTGATGCGGTATTAGTCTGGTTCACATGAAGGTACTTTTTTTGTGAGATTTTACAGCCGGGTCCAAAAATTACGACCAAGGTGTCATTGGATTCGTATTTTCACCTAGAAAGTTTAAGGAGAGGTACGAAAAGTCGCTGAAAAAAATTACAAAAAAAAATTAAGTGAAAAAAAATGGAGCTTTAGTTTTTTTGAATATCTTGAAAACTTTTCAAAATTTTGGAAATTTGAAAAAATATCCGAAAAGATCAATAAATTTGCATAAAAACACTTCCAACTCCCGAAACTGTATCTCAATTATTTATAATTTTTACAGAGCCCTGAAAATAGAGCCAAAACCGGGTCCGGGTCTGGGGTCCGCGCGCATTCCGTCACTCTGACATAAAAACAAAAAAAATTATTTAAACATTTTAAATGCGAATATTAAGGAATGAAAAAAATCATGTGATGTTGGGATACATCAAAGAACAATATTCCGCAGCCATAAACTTTGTATCCCAATTTTAACATCAATTATGCATTTGTTAATTAATAACTTTTTTTGAATGGAAAGTTAATATAAAAACCCCTATAATTATTAAACTAAAACCCTGGAATTTTTTTCCTACGGTGAAATTATTCTTAATACGCTAAAACATAGATTACCGTTGCCAAAATGAAAAAAAAAATATTATCTACTTTTTTATGAACAATTGAAAATTATAAATAAAAAAATGTATTTTTTTATTTTTATTGTTTCAATGTCTTATGGTTAAAAACTACTTAACAATTATTTTTTTCAATTTTTTACTGCTATTGTTAATAAATTAACTATAAACAAATACATTGTTTATAAGCAATTTGACATTTTTTTGCCGTAAAAAAATTCTTCGTTGTAAAAAGTGCGTTTGTTAATTAACAATCGTTTTTGTGATTAAATATTAAAATTAAGGAACCATTTTCTTTAAATCATGAATTCTATTGTTCTTCAAGCTTTTAAATTTTTTTTCATTCTTCTTTTAATTGTTTATTAAAAAAAATAGATATAAACAAAAACATTTTTTCCATTTATTTTTTTCAATGATTACCAATTTCCACATAAAAAACATATTCAACATGTCATTCAGTGAATGTTTCCAATTCCTAAATCTATCAGTCTAGTAGTCGTTGTTGAAGTCATACATCTCTACCGAAACATGGTTTGCAAATATGGAATCGGCACTGTGTTCTTTTATTCTTTGGAAAAAGGTTTTTCCCGTTTGGCCAACATGAAATTTTGAACAAGGAACACGAGTCAACCTGACCTATCCGACATTGAAGATTTGTCTATACAGTTAATAAAATTAGTGGGATTCTTACAGTATTCTTTGTTCAAAAAGCGAGCGATGTTATTAGTGGATTCACCAGAGTATGTTGGTGTTGGTGATTGTAGGTTTATGACCCCTGCGCTCTGCGTTCATTCCATTCATAACCATGTACATTGGCTGTAGGGTTTTCTTCACCCCTTCCTGGTACAAATCTGAGGTTTTTAGGCACAGAGGATTCGAATATGGTAGATAATCAATAACACATCGCAACCAAATTGAAGAGATTTGTAGGACGATCTGAGTTTCATACCATAAGTTTTATACCACCAGTTTCACTTATTTCCAGGTTACTGTCCAGAAGTTTTCGATACACTTCTATACCTTTATTTGCACTCTGAGATATGCTGGCCTGAAACAGCTCCAGGGACAAAAGCCAGCCACAGTTGCCCAAGAATCAACCAACTGGGATTTGATTCTTCCAAATTGGCCTACAAGGAGTGCTTGAAAAATGGCACATGGTTTCAAATAGAAGGCAAGCAATGGGCGAACTACAGCGGATGCGTCAATATAGAGGAATATGAGGTGAGGATAACCAATGGAAATATTTACCAATAGAAATTGAGTTTGATTTTGAATTTATTTGTTGTTTTTTTTTTCAGTTTTACGCCATGATCAACAAGCTACATGTCATCGGATACTCGATTTCATTAGTAGCTTTGAGTGTGTCGTTAGCCATATTTGTGAGGTTCAGGTGAGAGCGATTTGACGTTCAAAGGATTTTTCACACGTCCAAAACTAATCCACACCATTCATGTTCATTATGAAATTTTTGCGATATGATTTTTTTCATGGAAATTGTTTTCAGGGCTGAGGTTCTAACACTATGGATGTAGATTTATAATACTTGAGATATGTTGCGTTATTTTTTTATTTAAATGTGTTAAAAAAATTATACGTAATTTTATTTAACTTGACTAGTATGTATGTTAACAAATCTTGGAAGTTTATTTTGACCCACTTCTCGGTATGCGATTGACCTGAAATTTTGCATGCTGATCCAGAACCTATGACAATGCATGTTATTTACAAACGTCACCTGACGCTGCTGCCAGGAGCGGCTCCGTACGAGAAATCCCCTCAGCGGTGAATGGCAGAGGCACGTAATTTTGTATATGCATTCGTTTATGATAGGCAGTTGGTAGGCTCACCGTAAAATAGATGCCATATACAGGGTTGGCTATAACAAAAAAACTATTTCTAGAAAAGAAACTAAATGAAGCTTTTACCTTTAAATGCCCATTTCCCGACTCTAAAAAGAAGACAATAAATGGTGCAGTAGGTTGTGAGAACCCATATTTATTTGTATTGTGAAAAATTATTATTATCTACCACCCTCTAAGTTCCCAAAGTAAGAGGGTCCATCACGCAATGTGAGCAACAGGCACAAGAGGCATACCATGACTTGTGTAATTTGGTGAAATGGGCGTCATTAACATTGGTCTGCAACCCGTCTAGGAAAAGGAAAACCCGGAACGGTTCTTTGTCAGGCAAGCTGAAAAAAGTGGCGCATCTTTCACCAAATTACCACCCAAGGCCGAGCCGAGAACTGAGTGGCATCAGAGTGTAAAATGATGTCGTGAACATACCTTCTCAGGGCACTATCTATCTATCTACCTATCTACTGGAGCGCACCCTGTTATATATTTGCTCTTACCCTGCTAAACGAAGCTCTGGGAGGGTTGACAAATACTTCTTCGGTACTCGTGGGAACACTATTGGAAATAAAGAAACATCAACACAAAGGAAAAGAAGGTTAGATAATGAGAAAATGAACTAACTATCGATGGAAACTAAAAAATATAAAATAAAATAATGATAAAAAAGTTTTTAAACAGGCTTCCATTCAAGTGCCCTAAAAAATCAAAATAAAATTTTAAATCACATTACCCACATTCATTTATGACTTTACAGAATTTACTAAACTTCTAAGCAATTAATAATGTTTGTAATTAAATAAAAGTGCCGTGAATGCTCAAAATGTGGAACAAAATGTGCAGTACCTAGTTGATCTGTCAGAATATTTCCTAATTTGAATTTCATCTGAGTGAATATCTAGAAATTTTTTCTAGGAATCGCGACAAGTTTTTATCATAATTAAAATTCTGTAAGTTATAAATGAATGTGGTTAATGTGATTTAAAGTTTTATTTTGATCTTTTTAGGGCACTTAAATAAAAGCTAGTTTTAAAAGTTTCTCTCATTATTTTATTAAAGGAAAGGTTTCAATTTCCAATGAATTGATTGAGAATATTTTCAAGTTACACATAATCCTCCGAACTATATACATGTAGACAAAAAGTTTAAAATTGTTTGAAGAGCTAGGCAAATCTTCTCCAAAATCGTCTAGTATTTCAATATTCACTCTGGGTGGAGAGAGAGTATCTTCAGAGATAAAAATAATTCAGTATCATCTGTTGTAGAACAAAAAGTCTGAAACCGCTTTGAACAAATCCTCTCTTATTGTATGGAGAAATTTTGAATACTTGTTAGAGCTTGTCAAACAAAAAAACATGATCATTGGTTGATACTATAGTCAAGGAATTTGAAAAGGGTGTGCACACTGAAGTCACTATGCTTGATCTTTCGAAAGCGTTTGACTGTGTATCTCATGATCTTCTACTAGAGAAGTTAGAGTTTTATGGAAT
>WOGP01008719.1:0-11076 GCA_015342065.1 Leptinotarsa undecemlineata
CGCAGAGGTTTCTAGAATTTTTAAACACAGAGTTTTGGGATGCTATTCACGAGCTGCCAATCAATGAACGATCAAATTTAATTGTCCAGTTAGATGGGTGTTCAGTTCATTATGCCAGAGCTGTGAGGCAATGGCTTAACGAACATTTTCCAAACCGATGGATAGGCCGTGGTAGTCCGTTTATAGAGTGGCCACCCAGATCTCCAGACCTCACAGTTTTGGACTTTTTTCTCTGGGGACTTCTCACACAAAAGGTTTACAAAAACCGCTCAAGAGATAGAAATGAACTTTGTGCAAGAATTCGACAGGTATGTGCAGATATTAGCCCTCAAGAACTAAGGAACGTAATCAGAAACATTCGTAAGCGCTACGACACATGTATCGAAATACGTGGTGGATTAGTAGAGACTACTAGAATATGAGTTAAGAATTAATTGTTGCACTGAATCGAAACATTTTAATAATTAGTTATTAGTTACGTTTATTCAAATTTTTTGCTTCGTTGTTAGTTGAATTGTGTGAATGTAATTCCGTTATTTTCATCAAAAATATTTACGCTATTTGTTTTTTTTTATCTGGCGGCACGTTATTGTTGAAATCATAAAAAAATTATATATATTGACTGTCCGCAGTGTGAGTTTTCGAATTTTTGAGTTGTCATAACTTTGTCAATAATGAATATTTTTTGATGAAATTTTGGTCATACCTATTTAGTGGCACTCTAAATCCAGTGGCGTAGTGATTTCTTCAATGAAAAAAAGCTCTAATAAAAAAACCCCGATTTTCCAAGGTAGACCTTTTAATAATTGACATTTAAAAAAATATTAAAATCGATTTACAACTTCAATTACATAAAAAGGGAAAATAAAGAAATGAATATCTAAGTCGATGAGAGTATATTATATAAATATTTAATATACTTTATTTTTTTAAATTTTTTCTTTGTGTTTGTGTGACACTTTCATGTATTTATATGTTGTATCTCAAGTTTTGTAAAGATTTTTATGTATGTATAGTGTCGACGTATCCTATTTCAACGTGTGATCATGAAGAATTTAATAAATTATTATTATTATTATTTGTTAGTACATATATCCTGTTCGGAACTTCAACATTTAAATTTTGTTGTAGAAATATAATGAAGAATGTATCTCAATGATTTGTTATTCTACACGGTTGCAGAAAAAATAGTGTACGCAACACGTCGGAAAATAGTTTTTCTTGGAATCGCAGACTTCCAGGACTCATCAAAAAACCAGTATTCTCATGACTTGTTAAGTATATTACTATCATGGCAACAAATGGTTATTTTATTCTTTGTTGAATACAGGGTATTTTTGATAACACTAGCTAAAGTCTGAGAGAAGACAAATCCCTTTTCTATGGTCGCTAGTTGTGGACAATCTGATAACGAAGCTGACTATCAATCGTGGATATAAATGTGTCGAATATCTACATTCACTGTTCTGGATTGTAAGTATAGTTCATATTTGTTTATAAAAAATAATATTTATTGATATCATCTGGAAATTAACTTGTCTACATTGCTTCTTCGAATACATACATAAAAAACTGAAGCCCTCACAAAATTTCAATTTTAACAATGCAAACAGTCATATTCAAATCAACCCATACATAGTTATCCGGCTTCTTATGTTTCCGGAGTCAGAAAAGGTATAATAGACAGGAAGTCATGACGAGAGACAAGGTGTGACAGCGGTGTAAATATCTCACCTTAGGAGCGTCTTCACATCCATTTTGCAGTCGCTTGAGTCACGATCACATTTTAAATGATTGGTTCATGCATGTCACGGGTTCATTATTATAAAATGAGTACAAAGCAGTCTCATTTGTATAACAAGGGATATAACACTGGATTTGGGAAGGCTAGTATCTAATGAAGATCATATGTATAATCTAATAATGTAGAAACATGGGTTAATTAAGGAACATGTGTAGAACAAAGTCGCAATTGACATCATACATTATACTACATGGGCTGAAGTGTCTCGGACCTATTACATAGATGGCGCTAGTCTTGTACCCGGTTAAGTACCTCCACCAAATATGAGCCCTATATGTGAGGCCGCCTGTGAGGGATAAAGGATCAGATTAGTAAAACAAATTGATCATCAGAAATTCTCGAGCGCGTCAGATTAAGGCAGGGTGAGTTAATTACATGCAAAAAAGTGTATATTTCAGTAATCTGACAATTTGAAAGTGACGTAAAGAAAGGGCAGGGCAGCAAAGTTGTAAAAAAATAACGTCATTTCGACATTCTCGAGCGTAGCTAATTTTTTTTTATTTTGAAGAAAATAATTCAAGGATAACGAAAAATATATAATCTGACGATTTTCGCAAGCCGAAATAATAAAAATTTGTCGATAAAGTTTAATGCGTGCAGCTGTGTGATACCCATATTTCCCTCTCCGAGTTTCTATTTCTCTATTCATTTTTTCTCTATCTATTACTCTCTCACTCTGTCCCCACTCAGAATTGTGTTGCCATGGCGCCATCACAGCTGATCACAGAGACTCGTTCGTGATGAAGATGAAGATGATGATTAATCAATCAATCACTTGATAGATGTAGCCGTTACTACGTGGTAGGAAATCATAATGAATAAAAGAGAAATTAAACTTTCTATGTTCTTTACCACTTTTATTTGTAACTAACGTTACTGCAGTTTCGTTCTATGAGGACATTTTCAAACTTATACAATATATAAGGACATTTTTAAACTGATACAATATATAAGTTTGAAAATGCCCTTCAGAACGAAACTGCAGTAACGTTAGTTACAAATAAAAGTGGTAAAAAACATAGAAAGTCCCATTTCTCTTTTCTTCATCAATTAATCAATTGATTATATAAAAATTTATTTTTTTGAGCATTTTTCTAAAATTATTTTCATATAAAGTATTCTACTTTAAAAACATACACTTATTTATTTGCATGCTATTTCCTTAACTCTTCAATTCATTAAGTTCAATGAATTAAAAATAGTAAAAAAAAAATTGATTTTGTCAGATTAAGCGAACCCCTCTAGATAATCGTCAGATTATGAGACAGATAGACATAAAGATGAACCATATATATCTTAATCTGACGCGCTTGAGTGATAAAAGTCAGATATCAAATAAAAATTGCTTTTTTGAAGTAGGTTAATCCTAAAATACATGCATTTGTTAATTTATCACAGATATATAAAAATCATAATCCACTTTTTCACAAATTTTCAGTATTACAACATAATCAATCTTGTTCCCTGAAGGAATATGCTGAAGTAATAAATCCTGGGTATGAAAATTGGGAGAGAGATCAAATAATTTATTTCCTGAGATTTATAAAAAAGGGTTTCAATGTACTTTTCAAAAATGGTAACAATCATTAGAGTATGTCCAGTATTCAAGTCAATCCAAAATTTATTAAAAGTAACACCAAATTTAATTCAAATCACTGAGTTTTGGTAGCAAAAAATGATTGCTCTCGTACTATTAAATCTGAGAACAAAATTCAATTTAGAAGATCTACATTATTCAAAAAGCTAATTTTTTGTGAACTCCAAAAGAACGACTTTGGTAGGAACAATATACATAGAGCTTGTTGAAACTAGGAAGAGACTTGAGAATTCTATCTCTCTCTCTCTCTCTCTCACACACACACTTACACAGTTTCCTAACGAACGCGCATCTTAGAGGAGGTCCTAAGCCGAGACTTTGAAGTCGCTTCCTAAATTTGACAAGCTGTATTGATTTTATAAATGGTTCTTTTGACATCAAACCTATTTTATTTCAATGCTTTCAAGAATAATTTTTTCAAATATTTTCTTTGAGCCAATTTTAATAATAATAGTCAGCAATATGTTAAAATATGTACCAGAGTTTTTAGTTATTCCACTCACAATCCGTGATGATTTATCAATAAACTCAAATTATTTACAGATACCAGTAATTACTGACGACAAAAACGAAGCCGTGCCAATAGTCTTCCTAGTAACAAAACATGATAATGGAACGCTGAATCTGTGGCAGATTACGTTCGCTGACAAAAGCAAGTTCAGTCAAGTCTTGAGCATCGGACACAAAAGTAGAGCTTCCGGTCACAGATTCAGAGTCAACGACATAACATGTCATCCAGTTTTACCGTTACTTCTCACGACCAGCCACCATAATATTGTCGATCAGAAATCACACGTCCGTAATGTACGTATATAGTTATGAGGGACTGGGTATAGCATCAATCTTTTCCTTACTTCAATCTCTGAAACTAAAAATGCAACTCTTATGCAAGTTTTACCAACCGTATCGGTCTACCACAACAAGCAGTATTCCATAGAAGGTCCAATTTAAGCTTTATACAGCAATACAAGTTGATGGGGTGTGTAAATCTTTCTGAAAAGTTTTTTAGTAATTGATTTTCAGTTGGTACTCAACAAATTATTCGACTCAGTCATCGAAACTTGAGTGCTTTTACATTATGATATCAGGTTTTTTCACATTCACCTTCTTACTACTGATCACAAATCTATCGCCTTATTAACTCATTTCGCAATGCACTTTCCGAACTAGACTCGACTATGTGTTGGTAATGCTTATAAATCTCGATGGAAGTCTTCGGAAGCCGGTGGAACAATTCTCGAAGCGACACGGCATCCCAAAGGAACAAGGGCTTTAAGTGGGGGTGAGCGCGACCTTGACCAAGTCGCAGTCGATCGGTGACGATCAGTGGCGGTCTGCTTTTTTTTCCAGGAGGTAATTAACAACAATATGAAATCTTTTGTTAGTTGGAAACAATATGAGTCCCTGAGGAACACCTGCTTCGATGATAATGGTATCTGTAATAGAACTATCGATGACTACTTGTAAGAAACATTTAGTGAGAAAGCTGAAACAGGAAAAAAGACGATCTGGCAGCCCCTACATTGTAGTTTAATTACTAAACCCTCTTGCGAGATATAGCCAAAGATTTTGGAAATATCTCGATTGGATTGGCACACAGAAACTTTCGAAAATAAAAATGGACTGAACAAAATTGAAGTATTTCTTGACGAAACTATTTGTTGAAAAAATTCCAGTCTGCGAAAACTTAGTGAACTTCCTGCTTCATACATCTAAAATCATCTATTTAACCATTTCCAGTTTCATCGTTAAGACAAGAATACTGTTACGTTTTTTTCCGTGGGTCTGTACAATTAAACTCAACTTTATTTCACTGCTACACTAACAATACAACACAAACACTTTAATTGATACTTCGGACTAATACTCAAATATCTATCGCCTTAGGTTAGGTTAGGTCTAAAGTGAATGGGTCAATTCAACCCTCCATCGCAACCCGCAAGGGTTTATTGTGGCTTACACCTATTCACACTCGGCCAAACAAACCCAGCTTCTTATCGAAGCCGATTAGTTTGTCTGATGAGTGGTCTTTCAGGTCAGATGGCAAGAGTATGGCTCTGCCGAATTCTAAGAACCTGATTCGGTCCCCAGCGGGACAGGCACAAAGTATCTGCTCTGCTGTTCCATCATATTCCAAACAGAGGCAACACACACTGTCATCTGACAGTCCAAGTCTCCGCATATGATGATTCAAATGACAGTGACCTGTAAGAAGGCCTGTTAGACATCCTAGTTCATACCTACTGTAGTCCAACATCTGTTTGGTATTAAGCTTCGCCTTGGAGTGAACCAATACTGGACGATTCTGCCAGAAGTCCATAAATCTTCTTGCCATCCAGATGTTCATCTATCGTCTTATTAGAATACTTCGTACCGCACTTTCAATGAAATTTTCCTGATCTGCGTGTTGATGGTGTTTATATATGGTAATGGAAGTTTCTGGAAGCCGATAGAGAAGTCGCTAAAAGTCTTTCGAAGCAACGCGACATCTAGAACAATCGCGAATCGTAATTCGAGATGAGCGCGACCTTGGCCGTGTCCCAATCGGTAGACCAGCGGCGGTCGGCGTTTTTTTTGTCAGGGAATGATTTATAACCATACACTAGTTCTGATTTTTTTTATTAGTACTGTTCACAAAATGAATAGGATGCCATGTTTCATATCATGCAAATGTATACCTTCAGCAACACGATTTTTTGTATTATATTTCTAGTATTTTTTCCTCGGCTAGATTTACAATTCGAAGATTTTTGGATGCCCGATGTTGAACGTCATTTAACGCTACAAAAATTTCTTATTCTCATTTCTCAGGGATTCTGTAGTGAACTGATACTCTGGAAAGTGGACGCGGTAGGCCCTCTATCGAAGTCCGGGGGAATATGCGAGTTGGCTCGGATCAGCAGCCCTGAACCTTCGGCTTTCAGCAACGTTGCCTGGATCCCGACTCTGCTTCCCTCTAGCACCCTCGGCAATCTTTCAAACTCGCCCAGCGCTTGTTTCGTGGCTTCAGACGGACAGTGTCTTAGGGTCTACCAGGCGGTCATCGACGCGAGGACGCTTCTGGCCGATCTCTCGTTCAAAGATAACAGGAACCACGAAGAGTACGAAAGTGTTTCGGATTTGTCTTCTTTCAATCAGGAGAGCATGTTGGAGAACATCAATATCGTGTCTCAGCAGAGCACATCGAGGCCGGGGTGTATAATACAGCTCGAGACAATTTCTGAAGCGATCCAGTGGCAAAATACTACTTTCTTGCATGTCTACCAGGAGCAGTTGATAACTGGTGAGTTTAGTGTAATCAAAATAAATGCACGATCCTTTTGTCTTGATATCCTGAGGTTTAGTGGCTTCATTTGTTATTTGACTCAACTTTTTCTTTTTATGACTGAATTATTTCGAAACAAAACAAAAATACAGTTTTTATACTTCAGATTTTGCATTCATATTGAATAGAGGTTGGAGTTATTGTTGATATCGTTTTTAATTTATTTCTCTATGAAAAAATTTCTTTCCAGATATTTTGAGGATAACTTCAAGAAACAGGTCGACATCTGAACTATTTTAATATTGGTTCATGCTATGAATATACCTGATTTATCTAGTCATTTTTATACGCTTTATATTAACTTCAACTGAATGTATGTATGTATGTATATTGTATTGTATGTATCTATATTTTTTATATATCTAGCGCCCACATTTTTTTCATATGTAGCGCCCACATTTTTTTCATAATAATACTAGTATTTTTTTATCGTTATTGTTTTAATTATGCTTATTTTTTTAAAAATCATTTTTAACTTTTTAGTTCGATGTTCTTCAAAAGCATGTTGTTTAGTTTTTTAAACTATATTTATTTGTTTATTAACCTCTCCTTATCTCACCCAAGTATGTAAAAGACTTCTGAGGATTGTTGGTAATGAAACAGCTGATTAACCGTTGAACATGTTCGTTTTCTTCTTTTTCCAATGAAATGGTTTCAATGGCCTTTCTTTCAAAGCGAATTTTTATAGAATAATGCTGCTGGTGTTGTTGCTACTATATTCAAAACAATATATTATAGGGAAAAATGAGATTATATTACATCACAAACCAAAACATTTTTCATAGATAAATCTCTTGAAAAATCTTCTATCGCCTTATATATCTGATTCCGGCAATGATGATCACAACGCAGGCAGTAATTTTAGCAACTGAAATCAACATCTGTCATAATTCAGTATCACAGAGAACCACGATTAAATGTTATCACTTACTTTCAACGAAATTTTGGGAAATCATTTCCTAAATTAGTTTCAATTTTGACAGGGTTTTATTTCGACATTTTCAGATGACGTTCATTTGACAATTCCCTTGATGTCTATAAAATAATTTATACAGAGCAACATTGCTATTATTTTTATACACAAATATTGAAGTTCAAAGATTTTTCATGGGTCGTTTTTCTGCTGAACTGAAACTGACAATACATGAAAAATACAAGTTGATATGCTTTGTTTTTTGGTCATAATTACGTTGTTCGCATTTAAAAAATAAAATACATCTAAACAGAAAGGTTTCAGCTTTCTAATTTACCATCTTCATACAAAAAATGCGGGAAAATTCCAAAGAGAGGAAGAAGCCATGTAATTTCAAATTAAACTCTCCACAAAGTTGTGTAGATCATGCAAAGAAGTAATTTTCAGACATGTAATGACTTTCATTCGCTTATTTGATTCAATCCCAGCCATGGGAATCTTGTTCAAATCGAAAGGGTTATATTTTTAGGAGATATACTTTTTTGGGAAAAAAAGGTTTTGAATTTCTACTTCTTCATCGTCATACAAAAAAAGTGGGAACCTTTCATGCAGAGAAGTAACTTTCAGACCCAAAATGGATGAAAAAGCCATCTCGAAACAACTACTTTCAAGTAAACATTGAATTATACAAGAAACACTTTTTCCTATTCAGTTTGTACTCCAAACATTCGCCATTGACGATGGCAGTATTCCATGTAAGTGAAATTTTACTTCTCATGTTACAATCCTGTGAATAATATCTGACTCAATTCCATAATGAATGTTGGGAGTACAAACTAAATTGGAAATTATATTTTTGTATAAATAAATCTTCATATAAAAGTAGTTGTTTTGAAGATGGATTTTTCTTCCAGTTTGTGTCGTGAAAGTTACTTTTTTGCTTAATCTACACATCCTGGTAAAGAGTTCATTTTGAAATCAATCGCTTTCTTACTTATTTCGGAAAATTCACAGATTTTTTGTATAAAGATGGAGAAAGGTTTGATGAGAGGAATACGATACAGAAACTGGCGTCTTTCTAAATCCAATATGGCAGATGCCTACTACTCTTCAAAAAACTAGATGGCTCAAAACTTACAAGGAAAATATCTTGTAAAAATAGGTGCAGACAAGCCTACCATACAGGTTAGCTTCTCAAGCAAACTGCTAACAAATGAAATACTTACAATTCGTCAAATCTAAGAAGAGACTTGAGAATTCTCACAACCTGCAAATTTCCTGGCAAATACAAATATAATAATAAATTATATTCAATGATATTCAGTAAGTAGGTAGTTACAATTAATTTTCACTAGAATGAAGTCTCTATTTTGAGCAATACTCATTTTATTCTCTTTTATACATTAGCTTAGTATGCTTCAATAAACACTTATTCTTTAGAATTATTTCTACTGTAATTTTTTTTGGGTAATTTTCTACCAGTTGTCGTCCCAGAAAGAACCTTCGAGAGGTTCTGACCTTTCAATTTGCGATTCATGCCATGGGATTTCTCAGTTTTTCCCTGTTAGACAGATACAAAAAAATATATTTTTGTAAAGGTTTTTGCTTTCTACTTCTCCATCTTGATATAAAAAAACGTGGGTTCTTGCAAAGAAAAGAAGGAAGCAAACGATTTCAAAAATTAACTTTTTACAAATATGTGTAGAGCATGCAAAGAAGTACCTTTCAGACACAAACTCGAAAAAAAACCTCTGGGAAAAGTCATATTCATATAAACATTTAATTCCACGAAAGAAAAATATTTTCGAAACAAATACTTTTTTATGAACGCTGAAAAACACTTTTCTCTATTCCGTTTGTACTCCAAACATTCGTAATGGAATCGAATCAGAGATCATTCACAGGATTCCTACACAATATAATTAATGAAAGGAGTAAAATTTCACTTACATGGAACACTGTCATCCTGACTGCTAGACATCAGAAGTTTCGCCGTAAGACACTTGCCTTATCGGCTCTTCAGAAGCAAATACGGATATGAGAAAAAACACTTCATAAAATTACGATATTTTGTCAGGGAATGAGCTGAATCCACCCATGTCATCGATGACAGTACGTAAATAACATTCATCCGCTTATTTGATTGAATCCCAGCCATAGAAATCTTGTTTAAATTGAAAGAATAGATTTTTAAGACAGTTTTGTATCAAGATGGAGAAATAAAAAGCCAAAACTCTTCTTTCCTTAAAATCAATCTCTCCTAAAAACATACTCTTTCAATTTAAAAAAAATATATAAAGTGAAAATGACAAACGGTTGATGGTAGAATTGACTTTTCATCTTGACCACCATATTTCAGGTCAGAAAAGTTCGCCAATAAGCCTCTCCGGACACGACGCCATGGTCGACCTACAGCAAGCATCGATCTTCAAAGAACCGTTCTTCATCGTTTTACTCGACTGCACTGACCAAAACACGATCATACACATGTGGAAGTTGACGATCGCTTCAACTGACACTGAATGCGCTCTGACGGGCAGCCAAATGTACGTGCCCGACTGCATCCTGGTGCAGGACGAGAACGACCTCTCGAGGAAGAACAGCATGGAATCGTTGCATCTGAAACCGTCGAAAGTGAGCCCCCACATCAACTTGACCGTGACGAGAGAAGTGAAGCAAGTGCTCCCTCTACCGGACGGAATCGAAATCGTGCACGCGACCCCAGCGGCAGGACATTTGAGTTCCGCTTCGATATATCCGGCCTGTTTGGCACCGTACTGTTTCGCTACAGCGTGCAGCGACGGAGTCATCAGGTTCTGGACCGTTTCGACCAATTCGAAGCAAGTGAAGGAGTTCAGTCACTTGTTGTTGGAAGAGGATGGGGAAATCGTCAACACTGGTCAAATTTGGACGGAGTGGAACATGATCAAGGAATCAGCCATCGAAATCGAAGGACAGGTAACACTTATTTCAAACTTTACATCTATCGGACTAATTAGAAACTTGAGCTGAACTAAAACCGTTCAGAGATAACCACAACAAAATAAAATTGAGATGAATATCAGGACATAGGGTGGAGTACGACATATATCTTTTGAAAATTGAATTCGTTTGTAAAAAGCAAGAGGAGTATATTGTTAAAGAAGCAAATTAATGATCTGAGTATAAAATATAAAATCATGTGGCTTAATAATAATAATAATAATAATATCCTTTATTGCCATATAAATCTACAGTGGACAGGGCAACGTCAATAGGTTTTGATATTTACGATATTTGTTATATATAATAATAGAAATAGTATAAGGTACAGTACAATAATAAAATAAGACGGTAGAATAATAATATAGTAACAATAATCATAGTTCCTGGCGAGACGAATATCGTCAAAAAAGAGGAGGAAAAACGGATAAAATATCGAGATTTTCTCTTCGAAC
>WOGP01008720.1:0-11075 GCA_015342065.1 Leptinotarsa undecemlineata
CCTTGACTTCACCAAACAACAACCAATAAAAAAGCAATTAATACGTCATAGTGGTGGGGGGAGGCTTAGAACCGGCTCAAATCTCCTACTGATTTTCTATTATGTACTGAAAGGGAGATATTAAGGCTGGGAAGCTTTCGAATTGACATTCTGTATATATTATACGCTTTATATCACAAACGTGGGGGCCAAAATGTTTGAAATTAGGTTACTTTTATCAATGCATTGCAGGACTAAACTGACTTGGAAAAGACGCCATATATGGGAAATACAAAAAAATGCACAAATATCGAAGATAAAATAGGTCTCGTCGGAACCTTTGATGTTTGTGTCTCACAGTTTTTTTTTACTGCTGCGCATCCATTATCAACAGCCAGGAGTGAATTTGTCAGCGTGTCACATTTTATACACTGCTCAACAAGTGAATAATATATATAAACTACTCGACAGTAAAACAAGTTTCATGGAAAATTAAATGGGTGTTTTGTAGTAATGTAGAATATTATGAAACGCTTTCAATTTTTTATTAAAATTGTTTCACGTTTCCACTCGTTCCTGCAGGCAAATCTGGCATCTATTTGTGCAATGTTCTTCAAGGAGAACACTTTATTCAGTTGAGAATAACCACCTGCATACATTTATTTTCAATGTTACATCTCAAGAGGGCAAGTAAATCAATCCTTTCCATTCGTTAGACGTTGTTCGACTTTATACATTTAATATTATTCATACAGTATGCAAAAATATTTCATATTATTCAGTTCTGAGCTATGTTTGAAGTTGTAAGTTCCTTTAGCTTATCGATAACTCATTTTTACCATTATTGAACCAAACAGACATGGAACACACGCGGGAAAACCTTCTTAAGAGTCCCTCATTGAATGCAAGAAAATCCTGAGGAAGTTTTAAAAAAACTCATGGAGAAAACATACCTCATTATCATTACTTCCGATAAAAAAAAATATGTAGTCCTCAAAGTAAGTTTCATACATATCAAAAACTTGAAGACTCATTAGGACCACCTTCATTTCGAAACCTGAGAAAATTGGGCGGGAGTCTCCCAAGGTCTTGGGATCAGACAATCCCACATAGTTTGCATCAAAGACAGAAAAATTACTTGACATTAATATTAGAGACCTAGCACCGGCAACCGGACCACTGCATCGAAAGCAATATGCGCACAGGTCTGGTATATCAACAGAAACCGGGGCACGGGGAAGGTCAAATATCTGGTAGTGATAAGGGACAAGAGATTGCTGTTGGGCCATCTGACTTGTCTATATCTTCCAAGTCCCCTAACAACACTGCGTCTACCCATGTTTCTCATGATACCTATTTCGAATATTTTTTTCCTCCTATGCATAATTTAGGTTGTCTATAAGTTTCCTCCTGTCATCCGAACCGCAAATTCGCATAAAACATGACGGGTTGCCTCTGCCTGCTTGTAGCATTGCCTGCAGCAAAGGCCGTCGCCCTATTTTGTTCAGGTGTTCTTTCAAGGAACCGTGTTTAGAGAATAGCTCTGTTATCATTATGAAGCGGTTGTTACATTTTCTTCTCGGACGGTATGTTTATTAAGATTTTTTTGTATGTATTCCTTGATATGTTTCCCCCTCTTCATGTTTCTTATCTGGTGTCATAGAGCCTATATTCAGTATTGTATTGATGTAATCTATTTCTCTATGCCAGTTTCATCAATTCTTTACGGCATTCCCAGATTAGTTTCGATGTTCATAAGGTTCATAAGTGCAGCCTGCAATAATTGCAATAAGTGGTAAAATGACGACGCGCTCGTCTTACAAGACGACAATGAACTTCATTGTTCATTTAAAATATTCTCATTTAGTTTTCGGTTTTACTAGTAGAAAGATACCACGTCAACAATCTCTAAAATGGTCAATTCTTGTCCACTGGAAAAAAAATTGAAGCGATCTTTATCCAACTTCACAACTTTCATCCAAATTCACATCTACCGGTAGTGTCCATTACGGAAGAACAGCAAGTGCAAATGATAGTTGAGATGGCAGTAAATCCTGAACAGTCTACTTATTCCGTCGCGAATGTTTGTGAGGTGTTTGTCTCCTCCTACTGTGTGGAGACTTTTGAAGGAAACCATTGCGAAGCATCCTACCTATCTCTACAATATTTGTTATAGTGACGAATGTACATTTTTTTCAAACATCAATGTTCACAGACAAAATTGCCTTTATTGGAGTGACACCAATCCTCACGTTTTCTGGGAAATTAACGTTTGGGCAGGAATATTGGAAAACCATATTTTATGACCTCTATTCGTTGATCAAAATTTAACAGAAGAACTGATTTTGATATGCTGGAAACTACTGTTGACCATCTTATCACTGAAATCGTCGAAGCGAACCCTAATGAATTCGATATGAATATTATATTCCAGCAAGATGGAGCACCACTACATTACTCCAGACAAGTAAGGAACCATTTGGATACTACGACTTTTCCCGGTCGTAGGATTGGCCGTCGAGGAGCCACAGAATGGCAGTCCGCTCGCCAGATGTGACACCTTTGGACTTTTTTATGGAGCTATTTGATGCAAAAAGTGTATGAAACTGAACCTGCTTCAATATTGGATATACGGCAGAGAATAATAAATATTTGTAGAGATATTGACGTTACTGTGTTCGAAAATGTTCAGTGTGAAATATCGGATAGGCTGTTCATATGTCAAGAAGTTCAAGGCAACCATTTCGAGCATCTTCCGAACAGACCCCAACCTTATTACCTCATATCTAATAGTGTAATGTCAGTGTATTCAGACAATTATTGAAAGTTCCGCCATTTTGTTGTAGTTAAACATATTGACATTATATTCTAGGGTTGTGAAGTTTCCGTCAGGAGCTTCGACATGACCCCCTTTTCATTTGATTTTTTTCCAAATGGCGCCCAGTCACCATCTTGAAAGTTTCATTCGTCAGTTTCAGTTCAAAATAAAGTATACGTGCAATAATTTCATTATCCCAAATTTCACTTTTTTGGGTTAACCCGTTGAAAATAAAAGGGGGGACATTAATGAAATGCACTGTATAATTCACTGGTTGAATCAGTCATTAGATACTGTATCACGGTATGGGGGGAGCATTCGAGAATATATTTATAATATTCAAATAATTCAAAATTCTTTCATCAAAATCATTTTTTTTAAATCTTGATATTTTGATACAAAACATTTGTATGATGAAACGAAATTGCTTGACGTTAAAATCATGTCCATTGTCTCGTTTGGATATTTTCTAATAAATCAAAGTATTGCCCGGCAAGATGAAAAAATACTAGATACGCACAAAAATTTATCACAAGAAATGCCATACATAAAGAACAATATATTATTTTGCACCGAAATTGTATCATATATTGCCAAAAGAAAGAAAAGATATTTCAAACTTTAAAACTTATAAAACTTATAAAACGTTTGTATCACTACAAACGATACAATGTTTAGCCACAGGGGGCATGCGTAAGTCGCTTTTCAGATCTAACAAGGAGGTCTCAAATGAAGACATAATATTTATGTCATCCCTGTTTTTGGCTAATGTTCAGTACATTAATCAGACTAAAATAGACAGTATTTTATGAGCAAACACGAACAAACATACACGAATGCTCGCTCGTGCCCGCTTTTTTGGTAAATATGCACCTTAATATTCTACTTTGATCATTACCAACCCAGTTAAAGTTCCACTCAACAACTAAAGTGAAACCGAATTCACGCTTTCCGCACTATATCTTCCCAGAATGGAGTTCACAACATTAAAATCTGAAGGTGCGTAGTTACCAAAAAAGCGAGAACGAGCAAGCATGAGCGTGCATTCGTGTATGTTGGCTTGTGTTCGTTCATGTCCGCTCGTGCTCGCTTTTTTGGTTAATACACACCTTAATATTGGTGTTGCAATATTATCATGAAATGTTTTAAATACTGTTGATTTAGATCTATCTGAATATTGTCTGAAGCAGCATTTCGAGATATGTGGTATATCATGTATGCTGAACCAGCGACATACAATAATATTGTGTATTTACAGAACCCCTTCCCTTAAGAAAGATACAGATGTTTTTCTGGAAAATTAAGTTACATAATATTCTTGAATTTTTGTTTAAACCAAATGTAAACTTTGCCGTAGCAAGATATTTCAATATGGATTCATCAGTGAATTCAGGATACTTTGATAAACTTTCCAGTACGAGGAACTGCTTCAACATGAAGTCACTTGTTAAGTGGCCAACCAGAATATCATCTGAAGGTAGAGCCTCATCAATTGATCAAGCAACAATTATGATAATGTTTTCGATAATCATTTTTCTGGCCATCGTTTCATCCTATTTGACCCCGGACTTCCGTTTGACGAACCAAGATCAATCAGCACATTTAAGCGAAATTTTTCCGAGAATACAACAACTTCATTTGAATTTGATATCTGTAATGAAAATTGGGAGTCTCTTTTCACCATGGAAAATATGGATGGTACCTTTCAATATTTTTTAGAAATTTTCCTCTACTATTTTGATAAACCTTTCCCTAAAGTTAAACAATATCAACATCACCGTACGAAGCAGCCCAACTGCAAATCGTTACTGACGATATTGAGGGGTCCAGCATAAGATTAATGGACATGTTTGTGCTTAAAAGCGAACATCCTCTATTGAATGATTTCTACAAAGCAGAAAAAAAAATCACTAAATCTTAGTGCATGCCTCAAAAAACATTACTTTCAGCATAAAATCTTGATCGCTTGATGAAAATATAGCTAATCAATATTTGAATAATATTTAAATACCGTTCAGTTCTTTTCTCCTCCTTCCGTTTAATGAACATGAACTATTTGTCATGCTCAACAGAAAACTGAAAAATAAATTTTCTTCTGGATCGGATGAAATACCCCATGTGATCGTTAAACGTGTTCGTAAACGTCTTATGACACCACTAGTCAATCTCATAAATTTATCATTTGCAAATGGAACATTCCTGCAAGCTTTGAAAACTGGTAAAATTACACATGTATATAAAAAAGGTGATTCCTCGCTAATAAGTAACTATCGACCAATTACGGTACCCTCCATCTTTTCCAAAATATTTGAATTATCATTCTTGGAGAGATTGTTATCTTATCTCAAGCATTTCAATATCATAACTGCGGATCAACATGGTTTTGTGCAACGTAAATCGACCACAACTGCAATACACTCATACGTTCTTGAAGTCATTAATTGCATTGATGCGGATGAGTGCCTTATTGGGTATTTTGCGACCTAAGCAAGTCGTTCGATTGCATCAGTCACACAATCTTATTGAATAAACTGTCTCGATACGGTATCCTAGGTGTCACTCATGAATGGATAAAAAGTTTTTTGAGTAAACGTAATAATCGTGTCACTATTGGTAACCATATTTCATCGTGCAATGATTATTCTGAAGTAGGTGTTCCTCAGGGTTCGGTCCTAGGACCTACCTTATTCATACTTGATATCAACGATATTGTGAAGATATGTGATAGCTCAAAGTTGACTAAAATGTTGGTTTAAATTAATTTCAGAGTCTTCGAGTTTATTTTATCTGATCCTGGTGCGGAGTAAGTTCCAAGAATATTGATTGATTAATTTTAGTATCGCATAAAAAGTTTTCGGGTAAGTTTGTCATTGGTATTTTTTTTACCTATATCGACAAAGAATTTGTTGAATGCGTTTGATTTTGGGGTTTGATTTCGATAAGTTTGAAAATTGATTTATTCTTAGATGTACCTAGATGATTTTATGTGATCTTTAAGTTTACTAATAAATAAGTCATAGCTTTGCTGAGAGTCCGTTTCTGACAAGACACTTTCCCATTTTTCTGATAAAAGTAAAGTGTTCATTTTTTTATGGTTGATTGTTTTATTTATTTTATTATCTTTGTTTCTGAAAAGGGGCAGCATACAAATGGCGTAAAATGATCTGTCATATCTGTACAAAAAATTAAAGGTGAAATAGTTGATTTTTCGCTTTCCTTTCTGTTTTCACATACTTAATGAAATAATCCACATGTCGTACTGTACCAATTATTATTGAAAGTGCTCCGTGAAGAGGAAAATGAAAAGCACAACACAAGCGCTCAATTTGCGAACCATTTTTCATCGAACGACTCAAATAACCCGACTATTAATTTTTTTTTAACGAAATGAACTGAACCAGAAACTGAAACTTGGAATTGAGAATCTGAAAAAAATCCAGGGTATCATATACCTACACGTTTCATTTCATCATCAGAAATGGAAGAAACTCTATAATTGCAATCAGGAGAGTTGTGTTTGACTAAATTAATAATTTTTTTTCATGTCGAAGGAATTAGTATTTTTTTCACAGAGTTGATCATCAAAATCGCTATAGGCAGCACATCATTTTCTTCGCGAATCAGTCTTGTTGCGATAACCTTCAAATAACCTGAATAATAACATTGACAATGAAGAATCCTTTTCCTGGATCCTAAGCCATATATTGACGAGAAATTATTTCAATTTTTTCCAAATAATTTTACTCTCTCGTTGAAATAACGTTCAATATGTCATATATTGAAATAATTTCAAGAATTCAAAACCATCTAACGATGTTTGGAAAGGATCAGTGGTGAAGTGGGATACTGTCAATAGTTTTACCAGGCAAACATAATAATATAATATATATGGTGATTGTTATTAAGTACTTTTGTAATATCAATGGCAACTATAAAAAAATCTTCCTACTTTTGATTTTATTCGTAAATAAATAATTATAGATGTTATGATGTTGTTTGTGAGAATGGCTACATACTTTCTTAATCAAACATTTTCGGTATTCGATTTTTGATGACGCTGGTACAAAAGTGTCATTGATATAATTTCAAAATTATCTAAGAGAAAAAATATGGCTCCAGTGTTGCAATGGTCTTGGCATGATGGTTGTGATAGCTCTCATATGTTCTGCATTTTGTAGTTCTGTGGCTTTGATAATTGACAGTTGACAGCTGATAGTTTGAACTGATGAGAGGTAAATAAATATTATTTTATTTACAATTCAATATCAGAGAAATGTTTCATATTGTTTTCCTGAATAATGTATTTTTAGTACAGATTTTAATCTAGGTCTTACTCATTTTACTGTCAATATTGCATAAGTAATCACAAAAATGCATGACATTACATTCCATATGTGTTGGATATTGAAAACTGAATGACATTGGCATACATACATATGTGAATAACACAGAGATTTGAAACTTTATTTCATTTAGGCCAATGAGATTTCATTAATTGATCAAATCCATCACATTCTTTAATCAAAAGTCTGGTATTCCCATATTTAAATATAGCAATCACTTTCCTCAGCAAGTTGTCTCAATGTAATCTGGACAAAATAAATAATGATGCAATATATTTTTCAAGTGATGTATTTTCGTGAAAATTCCCTATTCAGAGATATATAAATATGGTGTCGAAAAATATCCTTTCAAGTTCAGAACTAATAACTGCTTCTGACTGAATGTTTGTTTCAGAATCAACAGTCCTCGCATATATTACTTAAAAATTTGTATAGTAATGGTATTTCGAAGTATTTCATCAGTTACTACTATTGTCGATTACTTTTCAATAATATATTGATATATTCGAAATGTGTGAACCTAGAGAATCACTAAGTTCTTTTGTCGATAAAACTGATCGAGAACCTGAGTTTGACAAAATACTTGGAAGAAATGTTTTGGTTGCCCCTTCTGAAGAACAATATGATTTGCTATTGAAAAGGCTGAAACAACAATTGGGGGAAGGACGAGGAGAAGTAATTTTAGAGGTAAAAGCTACTTTATATAGAATACACATTTTTGTTACAAATAACAATTATTTTGATAAAGGGGTTGGTTAGGTAACCCTATCAATTTTTTCTTCAAAAAACAATTGTACTCTTGCCGACGTTTCGAATTTAATTAAATTCTTCTTCAGGGCTCGAAAAGTAGTTTTTTGTGTTGTGTTGTTGTCTCGAAAATTTGTTGCTGCAATATTTTTTTTTTCAATTACATATCTAATAATACTCAAGGACCCTCTTCAGATTGTATTTACTTAAATGAATCCACAAACTGTAATCTACTCAAAAATGAACATTCAAACAACACAAATAAATCAAACAAATTAACCTGTTATTATCAGAATGTACGGGGCTTATGAACCAAACTTGATGATCTCAACAGAGCACTTTCTGTTTGTGATTATGATGCAGTATTCATTACCGAGTCTTGGCTAAACAATGACCAATAATTTATTTTATTTTATTTTTTATATTTTATATATTTGTTATATTTTCCTCGATTTTGTTTCATTATTGTTTATATGCCATTTGGAATTGTATATGATTTTGTAGGTTTACTTTGAATAAATAAATATGTTTCATGGTTTTGAAAATAGTATTATCATCAACACGAAAGAACTACTTTTCGAGCCCTGAAGAAGAATTTAATTAAATTCAAAACTTTGGCAAGAATACAATTTTCTGATTAGTTCGGCCGTTACTTGATGAAGATACATAGTAATTTCAAAAACTACACCTCACGATTTGATCTCCACAAAATGTATTTGAAAAAATATAACCACAACATGTTTCGCTAACACACTAGCTTTCTCAGGTGTATGAATTCATACAATTGTTTTTTTTTTAAGAAAAAATTGATCCTGTCACCCAACCAACCCCTTTTTCAGAAAAATCATTGGATCACTAAACTAGTTAACTGAATAACAATTGTATTGAGCAAAAAACCTGAAAAGAAATTCAATAAAATAAAAATTAAGTAAAAAGTTGAAAATTGAACATTTGAAATGAAATAAAAATTAAGTGTAAAATGGACCAATTGAAATGAACTAAAAGTTAAAAATCAAACGATTTCAAGCCAAGATACTTCACGACGTTTCGATTGTTAGTATACACAATCGTCTTTGGGTGATGACTCGATTTATTCCTCCGAGAGATGACTATTTATAGGTCATTTGAGTGTTTTCACCTATCCCCTCTTCCCTCTTTCTGCTTCCCTGGTTTGACGGTGTTATATTGTTGAAATATAATTGATATTAAGAGATTTTTAATAAGGTATCACAAATAGAAAATTCCTATTTAAGACCATAAAGTTGGTTTGGCACATCATTTTTTAACCCCCTATTATGGAAGTTATTTTCAGTGATTTCTTATATTTTATTTGGTTGCTCAGATATCTATTATATAGTGATATTTTAATATTGTTGATTATAAATTTGTCTACCATCGCATGGTTTTTTATTTGTGACGTATCCTATATCATGCTGTATATGATCTGTAAGGATTGAATAAATATAATAATTATAGCTATTGTAAGTTTTCAAGTTGGCACCCTATATATAATCCTACTAGGGTAAGTACATTTACCTTTGGGAATATATTTTTGTAGCTATCAGCTTATTTCATTCTTAGTATGCTTCTGAAGCAACTTTTTCATATTACCAAAATTCTGTGGGCATCCTTAGAATTTTCCAAAAAATAATTCTATATCTAACACGAGATAAGAGGTATGCATGGTACGCAATTAATGCAGCCTCTATGTTTACTGAGCCAATACCTTAAGTGCATAGCAGTAGCCTAACATATTTTGTGCTAGTTGGTCAAAATGATTTTTCCAATCCAGTCTAGGATTTTTGTGGTTCTAATAATTTTAAACATGGAGCAGCTGTAATTTCATAAACCTCTGAGGAAGCTATCCACTCACGCCAGCGAAATGTCAGGAAAAAATTACAAAAAACCACACCCTTCAAACCCGGAATTCAAATTTCTCTATTCATAAACAACTAAATGGTGCCGTGTACAATGATTTCGTTCTCACCCAGTATATATATTTTATTTCAATCAAAACGTTTCACGGTTTTTAAACAGGGCTATTGTTCAATACTTTGTTCATAGAACACATTTATTTATTTTTTCTTCAGCTATGGTTTTCTCACTAATAATTGACCTGTATTGCAATATTGAATAACAAAGCATTTTTGAACAGAAATAATTTTATTTCATGAGGAGCAAATATGCATCTCTGAGCTGAATGGTTACCACAGAAGATGACATTTATGTGAGTGCATCTCAAAATAAATATGTAGGGAAGAAGTAAAAATTAAACAAAAATTGTACCTATGTTGAAGTATAATAACATGTTTGGCATAGAATTCTCATTTTTTTCCTATTCATTGTGGTAGTCAGTAAACATGTTAGGATTATATAAATGTAAATTATTCTTCAGTCAAAAATACATCGCCTGCGACTCAGTTCTTTAAGAAAACATATCGTTTCATTATGAAAAACATGGAGACGCTCGAAAATTATCGAATCTCTGGCTGTTTTGATTTAATCATGCACACATCAGAACCTAAGAGAGTTTCAAAATATTTCTCTACATTAATAGACTTTTTTTTTTGTTCAAGAGTTGATCATAGTGTGATGTAATTCGTAGTAACTTTTCTGATCATAATGCTATAATAAGCGTTATACTCATGCAAATGTGATCCAAAAAGAGCAAAACTATACTTGGAAGACTATGAAGTAGAGAAAACTATAATATGTTCAACTTTTTTGTAATGATCAATCCTGGAACGGTACCCTTTTAGCTGCAGAGCATTTTAAAAAATTCCACGATACTATGTGTCACTTTTTTCAAAGAGTCTCATTCAGAAAATCCATTTGAAGAGTAAGAAATTATACTCAACCAGGTACTACAAGATTTCTTGCAAAAACATGCTTCACCTACATTTTCTGAGAAAATGTTTCAATAATTCTGAAGAAGCTATTGTATAGCGAAACACGTGTTGCGTTTTGTAAAACTGGTGGAAATCTCATAATGAAGTGGTTCTTTAATATACAGGCTGATTCACGGTGGATGGCACATTAGACGTTTCTGGTGAACCAGACAACGGATCACTTTGAAAATTTAATGGAGGGCATATTCGGACATTCTCTAGCCAACTAAAATATTTTCGACAATGCGGTGTTGCCGCTTCTATTAGAAAGCAGTAGCAACTTTGATTTTTCAAATGGAA
>WOGP01008721.1:0-11075 GCA_015342065.1 Leptinotarsa undecemlineata
TTTCAGACACAAACTGAAAGAAAGTCCTCCTGAAACAGTTACTTTCATATAAACATTGAATTACACGAAAGAAAAAAATCTTTCGAAACAAATACTTCTATATGAACAGAAGATACTTTTCTCTACTCAGTTTGTATTTCAAACATTCGTTGTGGAATACAAATCAGATATCATTCACATGGGTTCTACTTTAAATGAATGCTAACAAATTGCACTTACATGGAACACTGCCATCCTCACTGGTATACATATATGTTTCATCTCAAGACACTTGTCCTAAGGCTCGTCAGTACCAAATTGTATATCATTATAGAAAATACACACAATCTTTTCATGGATTATGATTTTTTATGTCACGGAATAAGCTTGATCTGCTTATGTCATCGATTGACATCGGTGGCAAAGTTCCATAAATCCGATCGTTATTCAACCCGATGATGATTCTACCTCATCTGAATATAGCGAAGAAGAATTTTGATTTTTCTAGCAATTTCGTTGGCCTCTACCATTTTGTCAATATATGTTTGATGAGAATTTGGTGTGATTATTTGTATTTTCATTGTATTTCAGAGTTTTCGAATCGGAAATCAAGTTCGTTAAATTTCGAAGTTTTTCATAAGTACCCATGGTGAAAAAATTCAGTTGAGATAACTGTTTCATGGGGTGAACAATTGCTATGATTGTAAGAATAAGAAACTGAAAAACTACCTCTGAAAAATGATATGCCGACGCATATGTCGGCACGGGAATTCCTTATCTGTGCTGTTCCAATTGGTATTGGAAATATTATACTTGAAATTAGGGTACTTCAAATTGTGAAAACAACTATAAAGCATTTCAGTTCAAATTAGTTTAGTGTAAATTTCACAATAAATTGTTTCCTGAAACCACTTCTCATTGAAAACTGATGATGAAACTCTACAAAAAAACTTGATATTTTGACATTGACAACCCTTTTGAAAGCATGTTTGAGAGCTCGCTTTTTCGATAACGAAAGATTCCACTACTCGCCTCTTTTTTTGTTAATGTACGGCGTTTGGTACTAATCATAATTGATATCTAAATTCATGTCCAAATTACTTTTGGATAAGTACCTCTTTCCTAATTGGTTGTGATACAGTTTTCCAAAATTTTCACGTGCCTCACCTACTACTTACTGCGTTGAACTGTAGAATACAATATAGTTAAGAATTATCGAAATCATATATTATCGCGTGGTATCATATGAGCCTTCAAAAATTCAACTCGTTTGCGGTTTTTAAGGAGCTTTTTTTATTACCAAAGTATGCGCTGGTCAGGCTCTGTTCCCCGAAGCCCCGATACATTCGGGAGGGAACGCCAGCATTGTCAACCAACCTTAGTGCGGCAGGCCGAGAGTAGAGATGGCATCATTCAACCAAGAACTCCAAATATCAGAACAACCATCTCGACAGAGTGTTCTGGATAGCGTCTGCGGAGTTCATAGAGCAAATATTGATAGTTAATCCATTTTTCCTCCTCTTTTCGGACGATATTGTTCACGCCAGGAGCTGAACACTCCACGACAAATATCATCTTGTTCTGGTGGTCGAGAAAGACTACATCAGGCTTATTAGCTTGTATGAGCCTGAGGGTGAGGAATGAATAGTTCCAATGAATTTGGCACTTCTCGTTTCTCACAACGGATTCAATACCCCCCGGAGCGTAGGGCGACACCGGTGTCTCGTCAAGACCGTCGTAAGAGTGCCGTGGATGGTAATATAGCACTCTTAGGGCCGCGTTATGTTGATGGATATAGGCCGAGACCGCATATGCTGGACATGCTGATAGCAAGTGCATTAGGGTCCCGAGCGCCTCGCGGCAGGCCCTGCACCTTGCGTCAGGAACCTGACTTAGGTGTTGTGTTGAAGACACCATCTTGGCAAGCTTTAACGAAACCCTCACTTTGTGACCTCAGCCCACTCGACCTGTTATTGAATAAGACCACATGCATTGGCTTATCCTTGTGTTTCCACAGAAGTCTGGTTATCTCTGCCAAGAATTTTATTATTATCATCACTATCATTATTAGCATTCACATAACAAGGTTCCTTTGTTTCAGAACTGTATTTTACCGTATTGAATTTCATCCTGATGATATATTCCATCAGTATCAAGAGTAATTTCACGATCTGGAATTTTTTTCCAGTCTTCCTATAGAAGTCGAGTTTTTTTTACAAAATGGTGTTTCATTCTGAGTTCTGGTTGAGAATTTTCTGCAGAAGAAACAAGATAAATCCCCTGTTTGTGTGGAGATTTTCTATCTGGTGCTGGTCCATTTCAATAATGAAACTCAACCATGAAACTCGTAAATACACAACAAGCAGTATTGACAAATCACTCATGATGAACAAAGGTTCAAATGAGTCAACAACTATTTGATGTGAAATGAAATAGTTAATTAACGCATTAGCCCGCTTTTGCTTTGAAAAGCAAACCCGTATAGTTTTATTTCAATGTAATTTCATATCGATCCATACTCCAAAATATATAAAATCAATGAAGGAAATGAAATTGAGTGAAAATTTAATAAATATTTCGAATATTTTATTGAATGATCTCTTTCCAGGTATGGGGGTCGCATGAATGAATGGATTGCAGTATTAAATCTTTTTTAATTCCTGAAGCAATCAATAAACATTTTCATATTTGACTTACCAGAATCAATATTTATTAACTGTGAATAATTACAACAGAACGACAACCAGAGATGTTCGTCGTTTGTCTTCACAGATAATAAATAGTTGAGGTTCCTTTCATTTGATGATTCAATCAAAAGAAAATTATGAGTCGCGCTAAATTGTGGAAATTAAAAGTAAGAATTTGAAAAAATGAATTCCATTACTAACTATAGTATTTTATTTTCATGACAATTAACTAAAACGAAAAAAGAGTGGTTCGTATTCTGCATGTATCTCAAGAAACTGTTGACTATATTCGAAGTTTGAAGAAAAATCCTCAAATACCAGAAAACACATTGAAGTAAAGTATCACCTCCTCCAACTGTAAAATCACACAGGCCAACTGTGGAAACTGTGATATTTATAGATTATCGTGTGCTTAATCCAAATCTGGTCTTGGTTTTTTTCTGTCATCCATAGTTTTCGAAAAATTTACTTTTATTTTATTATTTAAAATCTGCACGATATATGGTAAAATTAATGAAATGTTTCAGCGGCCCTGGTGACGTTTTTCCATTAATTCAATATCTTCGTGAAAACACTCACCCTGCTTCTCAATAACAACCCCAAAATTTTCAAGAAGTGGACTTTAAGGCTCATCAAACATCCTAGTTTCTTCAATTTCTTCAACATGTTAGCTACAATGGTACGACATTCTCGGTGTTGCATTTCATAAGAATTTTTTAACAACTTGCTTCAATGATACCCATACTTCTTACTCATGTATGGTCATTGTGGTTTCAAAGTTTACGTCGAACATCATTTTTCGAATGTTGGGTCCTACAAAGACGCCTTCTTTAAGTTTAGCCTCTGAAAGTTTTGGAAATTTCTGACAGAGATACTTGAAACAAGATCCATTTTTAGGCAATGCTTCATGAGTCCTAACTTTATATGTAGAAGTCGTAAGAGAATCTTTCTAGGATCTACAAGGTTTTTGCAAAAAATGATCTTCTCACCGGGTTATAAAGACTCGCTCACAGGCCAGTTCTTTCTGCACCAATGTTGATCCCTTGCTCTACTGTCCCATTCACACAAAAAACTTGCATTTTTGGTAAAACAACTTTGTTGACCGAGAAGCAGGAATGATAATTACAAGTCACCACATATCATCCAACCGTGAGCCGAATAGCCAATTTTATTCAACACTATTTCTAGGTTTTCATAATCTTTTTCATATATACAGAATGGCCAACATGTATAGTCTAGAACAGCAGTGCTGCCAACTCTTCTACATCCAGCACAAATTATTACACAATTTTATTTGTAGTATATAAAAGCTGTTGAATTATGTAATCAATCAAAAAATTTAATATATTGATGTGCAAATGAAGAAAAATGGTAGGTGACACGGCTTAATAAGTATCATATTTGGATTTAGCACCCTGAGAAACAGAATAATGAGGTGTATTGAGTAAAAAAGTTTTTTCATCGTGGGCCTGTGTTCAGGCATTCATGATTTTGATTTAGATGGAAAAATTTTGGTGAAAACAAGTGGTTTGCATCGCGTTGACGATTCCCGATTTGGGCGCTTTAAAAAGTCAGTTATAAATATTGAAGAATGAAAGTGTACTCGGTTGATGGTAGTATGAACAATAATTTGTACCTTCCTTCGTTAATCAAATGTTTCAATTTGAGTTGAAGGCTGAAATGAAAAATTTTGATGATTTCTAAAATGGAATCCTCTATTTCTTTTATTGAGCGCTTCAGAAGTTTTTTCTTGAAATAATCCAATTTGAAGAACAAATCACAGATATCAAAAAAAGAAAAACATGAATACAGCGTTATTACTTCACGAATATATGATGGATGAAAGCAACATTTATATATATTTTTCCTCTTTCAGTTGCAATACATGAAAACGAGTTATGAACAAATGCGTTATTGAGATCATTAGTTTTTTGTATTTCCAATTATTAAATAATTATCGATATTTTTTTTTGTTAAAAATGGATTTCCTAACCCACTTTCCATTTTTTCGAAGAATATCATTATTTTGACAATTTTTTCATATAAATATTTCTCATGACATCAGTATTGTGGAAAATGAACTATTTTTGGAAATTGAATTCCTTATTCAGTAAATATTTCTAAAAAATAAATGAATTTTTCTTCCCATTTTTTTCAACTGGTGAAAAATATATAAAATATACATGTGTGTTCTTGTCGTAAAAATTTATTTCCACATTTCATTTTGTTTCATGTTCATTTTTGTTGTAAAAATATTTTCATTGAAAACGGTATTTTTTGGTTTCAAGAAAGTTAAATTTTTTGGCCAAGATGACAAAAAAGACGTAAAAATGATGGTTTTTTGTGAAGAACGATCCGTTGATGTCAATATCTTCTGACAAAAATTCAATTCAAAAATATTTTTCTTGCAAATAAAATAATTTTCCAAGAGATTTTTTTCTGAAAACACCTTTTTCATAAGTAATTAGAATTTCAACAAAAATTTCATTCTCATGAGAAATGCATTCGTTCATTACCATTCTCCAATGATACGGATATTAAAAAAATATTGAATGAGTTAGCTGTCATCAGTTGGAATACAAAACTATCAAAATATTTGGAAATAACATTTTTTTCCAATGCTTCATTCATGTTTTACATTTCCGAACATCTCTGATTGTTCATCAAAAGGTGAAAATTAAAATTTTTCCAGTAAGTAATTCTTTCCGAAATCTTTTAAAAATGGTTTCGAGTAAAAAAGAACTTTCATGTTCATGTGCATGATCGGAAGTGAAATTGCGATTATTTTGTGCTGGCTGATCATTTTACATTCTACTATTCACTAACTACTTTTTTCTCGATATTAATTTTCAAGAGGTTATGCTATAAATATCAATCATACAGTTTTGATATCACAGATGTTTCTTCAGTAAATTTTTGCCATTCCGAAGATCTCTTTCCAAATTGATATCTGCAATAGATCTGAAATCTAAAAGTTCTTTCATTAGAGATTGATGTTTGGAAAACAGTTTTGGTGTTTCGATTCCCGCAATGGAATTATTCTTTTGTTCTTTTTTGTACTCAATTAACTGAACACGAGATTGAATGCGAATAATGTAGCATAGGAACTGTTCAAATGCTTATTCTCTGTGGCTATAACTGAAAAACGTTTCATTTTCGAAAAGAAGAACCTGTTTAATATTCACCTCACGTGTTGGGAATCACACATTGAAAAGAAAGATCTTGTTAGTCCTCTGCTGGCACAAGTTTCGTTTTGAAGAGTTGTCGTTCGTAGGAGAGCGACCTCTGATTAACGGAAAACAAAGTACAGATTGAAGTGTCATCAAAGTAACAAAAACAACAGTCAGGTATAGGTTAAGTTAGGTCTGAACTGAGTGGGTCTATTCGACCCTCTTCGGCAACCCACAGGGGTTGCGGTATTCACCTATTCACACTCGACCAAATGAACCCAGTTTCTTAACAACAATGATTAGTTTGTATAGTGAGTAGTCTTTCAGGTCAGATGGTAACAGTACGGCTCTGCAGAACTCTAAAAACCTGATTTGGTCCCCAGCGGGGCAGACACACATAATATGCTCTACTGTTTTATCATTTTCCAAACAGAGGCGACATACACTGTCTTCCGACAGTCCGAGTCTCTGCATATAATGATTCAAATGACAGTGACCTGTAAGAAGGCCTGTTAGGCATCGTAGTTCATCTCTACTGTAGTCCAACAACTGTCTGGTATCAAGCTTTGAAGAGTGTATAAACGCCTCGGAGTAAGCCTATCCTGGAATATTCTGCCAGAAGTCTATGAATCGTCTTGCCCTCCAGGTGTTCAATCTTTGTTTGGCAATGCCTAAAGCGATGCCAATGACAGGTTCTGGTACGATGGAGCTGCTTGCTGCAGCTATATGGTCAGGAATCCAGACCAGAGACAATCTGTTGAGTCTTCCTGTCGAGAAGAGTCGTTTTCAGCAATTTGCTACTAATTTAGACGTTGCTCGGTAGGAGCCAAGAGTTTCTAACGCCGCTTGACTGCTTGATCGCTTGGATTTATTCAGTCTCTACGCAAACAATTCAATAGCGTAAATTTTCGCTTGAAATACAGTCGCATCAGCTCCTAGTTTCTAGTTCCTCTGTCTTGGGTCTGCGACTAAAAACACCTGCACCAGAACAGAAAGGAATTTTTGATCCATCTATGAAACAACAACTATATGTTCTTAATGTTTCCTTCTCCTAGAGAATTCAGTCCTCTCTATTCGGGAATAGTACTTTTCACGGCAGGTCGTAGTTGACAGTTGGAGGCATAAAGTCAGAGGTCATTTCCAGAATGCTGTGACTTCCAGTGTCAACCACCAGTCTGTTGCACTCTGCATTAAATTGATTTGTGGAATTGGCAATGCACACAAATATGTATGCAGTCCATCTAGCCTCTCACTCTAGAAGAATGTGTAGAGGAGGTAGATCTAGAAAGATATCCATGGCCGCTGTTGGTGTGGAACCCATGGCACCACTGATAGCCACAGAAGCCTGTTTCTGTGAGCCAGAGAGCTTCTCTTGGGCCGTTTTTTGTAAAGCCTTCGGCCACCAGGGAATTGCACCATTAGTGATCATTGGTCTGACAATCATCACATGAATCCAATGGATTTGTTTGCCAAATATCCTTCAACATTTCCATAGAGACAATCTGGCTTTGTGTAAAACTGTTTGCAATTGAGCATTCCAGGTGATAGTCACGTATAAGGTCGTTATTTTTGTTTCATTATCATTATTCTATCATAAATTCAACTCAGCTTTATATATGGAAAAGGCTGAAAATAAATTCTCCGAAACTTTCATGACAGAATTGCACTTTTTTGGGGATTCTGATGATAATACCACATGACGTGGAAAATATTAAATTCCTATTATAGTTTTCCTTGACAGCCGACATCACTAGGTTGAATTTTATTCATTCATGAATGAATATTCACTAACAGTCAATTTCGAACAGAAACTCAACAGAAATCTCATTCAAATCATTTTCTTTCCGCTCAACTCTTCTTCCAGAAGAAAATATAACTTGTTTGTGCTGAGCGGATTGGAATTAGTGAGTATCCGAACATTACGAGATTACGCTCGTTTTTACTGAAAAGAAATGCTTTCTCTGCCATTATGGATGAAACTTGAGGAATACAACATTGAAAGCACCCTTTCACTTCAATAAAAAGGCATCAAATCTACACAGAAGTGGAGTATTCATAATTATTCCCGAGCATAAATTCATTTAACTGCTTCAATATTTAGTAATTCAATATTAAAAGTAGAAGATTCTGAATTCTTTCCATTTGTTCATTAATGGGCTATCGTAGGAAATGTAATTGCTCCATAGAAATTTATTTCGTTCTTGAGACTTCCAATTAGTGAATACATTGAGTATCCATTCCGGTGGAAAAAATTCAATGGATAATGTGGAAGTTGAAAGAATTTTCACACGCCTTATTGAAATCATATTTTGAAACCTTCAGCTACGTGTTTCATTTTATCATTAGTATTGTTTTATATTGAAAACTGGATCTGAATTCAGTGAGAATATGAAAGCAATATTTCTTTTGACTCTCCTTTTATATCCACTGAGCTTGGTCGGTATCTTCATGAGTCAAAATACTCATCTGTACCCTTTCTAACCCAGAATTCTTACTTTTAAGAATTTTTTGAAAAATCGGCAGACAATGATGGGACAAAAAACCAACTACACTACAGTGTCAATTATAATTTATGATTGATTTCACCGTTACTTGACGAAGATACATAGTAATTTCTGACATATAGTCAGTGGGCATACTTGAAGACTGACTACAAATCAAATCATCTGAAAGAACAAGTCGTTCTGGACAGTCTCAACTCCCTACAGTGTAGGTAACGAAGTGAATCAAAACTTGACCCTCACCAGTCTCATAGAGCTCTTCTAAAAATTATCGTAAAAACCTTCATTTCTCAAAGTTTTGAATTTGTTGTAAAACTTTTTGTTTTTTGAAAATTTCTCAATTTTGTGATGCAATGTTTGGAACTTTTAGTGTAGTAATAAATATTACTGTAGTTCAATAACAACACCAAACCGTTATTTTCAACTCTTCTTTCTATCCCAACATCTCGAAATGTTGAAAATAACGGTTTGGTGTTAGGATAAAACTTCAGTAATATTCAATATCTCAACCATTTTATATGAATTTTCGAAAAACTCTTTCAGAAAAACATCCAATCTAGAAATGATTCAAGGTTCCTCATTGGAAAAATTATGCGCTATTCATTTGTTATCAGGATTTCTTTCCTTTTCCAATTAGAGAACGAATATCGTTCACTTGTATTATTGATACATTTTGTATATCAAATTTTATTTTGTTATTAAGCAGTAACATTTTCCAGGTAGATATATTCTTATTTCCTAGATTCCATACAATTCATGTTCTAATAACACACCACTAATATTATCTTCACTTATATCTGGTTATTACAGATGACAGAGTTAATACATAAGCAACAAAGAGCACTACTGAATTATCTAATCGATAATTATTCAGTAATCCAGTAAGAACAATAGCTCCCTGTGCCTAATAGAATATGAGAATGCGGCTCTTCTGTTTCAGGCAAATATTGCTCGAACAGGTAAGCGAAACTACGATAAGCTGATTACGATCCACAAAGCCAACAGAGTTTCGCAAATAGCAGAACACTGGATGCGAAGCCCCTGCTACATCCGATCTAGACGTGAAAAGCAGGACGGTTGAACACTTCAAAGGACTGAAAGTTAATTGCACCTTCATTGAGCAACAATTATTTTATTCGTTTTGTTGAATTGCCACTAGGATTATATCAAAAATGAAAAAAAATTAACCTAAAATGTTGGAAGCATTCAAAAGTATCTGGGAAAATTCAGACTGAGAATGAAACTATAATTATATGCACTCAGCGATAACGCTCATGATACGACTTCAACAAGGTCGAAGTGTTGCGATAGTACTACTATCACAAGTGGTGAAAGCCATACACATAAGGTTGAGAAGATGTGAATCACGACACTCGTCGTGAACGCTCCCAACACATTCAAAACAGTTGGAAATGTTGAGAAGCTGAAGAAAATTGTCGGCATATCGATTGGCTTATGCTATGCAATGTTTTCGTATATTTTGGGCATGAAGCTTGTGGCAGCGAAATTCGTTCCAAAATTGGTACATTTTGACCAAAATAACCGTCGCATGAGCATCGCTCAGGAGTTGTTGAATGAAGTCAACTGTCTAGATAGAAAGAATCACTTGGGATGGTAATATCTGTACAGCATTCCCATTAACTTCGACTGCTAACAATCTAGCTAGGAGATTAAAATAATTACACAGATAGGCCATGATAATGGGTGTCGAGATCAAGTCTTTCACATCAACGACCTGCGTTCAATTCTCTAACGAAACTTTTTTTATGATGTCATGAAACAAAAATATGCTGACGCAAGCGCGTCATATTACTGGTGGTCTGTCTCGTGGGATACGCCTGGTCGTGTGCCTGCTTGAATTATTAATGTCTACAGAAAATTCAAATCTCCCGCCACGATATTCTGAGATGAAGAAGTTTGCGCTCTGATTAGTTGATGAGCTGGGTAGCAGTTTGAGGATGCTACGTGACAATTTGGTACACTCTGATTGATTCCCCGCCTAGCTAGCTGGGTGGCAGGACAACACGTGACCATTTGATGTACTCTAGTTGTCAGGGCGAGCTGAGAGGCAAACTGACGTCTGTCTCGCTGCAGTGGAGCCTATACTACTGGAAGTAACGTTACATCAGCGAGACAGACGTCATCATACTAGTCAGGTTGCCTTTCAGCTCGCCATATAAGGCCATATAAGGCGAACTACGGTTCGCCAGCTAATCAGAGCTAGCGCACGCCTCTGCATTTCAGAACATCCTGGCGGTAAATTCAAAGTTTTTGTTGACATAAATAATTCAGGCAGACAGACGACTAAGCGTATCCCTCAACGAGACATACCACGCAGTCACGTGACGCGCTTACGTCAACCCATCTTTTCGCTGAACTCATTTTTGTTTCATGACTTCCAATTTTTCTCGTTGGAGATTGAACATACAGTTGATGAAACATATTTAGTTTTGGGAAAGAAAGGTTTTGGCTTTCTACTACTCCATCTTGATACAAAAAAAAGAATGAGGGAATCTTCCAAAGAAAGAAAAGAAGTAATTAATTTGAAAATAAGTTACTCTATACATGGAAGTGTAAATCATGCAAAGAAGTAACTTTCAGACACAAACTGAAAAAAAGTCCTCCTGAAACAGCTACTTCCATATAAACATTGAATTACACGAAAGAAAAAAAATTCTTTCGAAACAAATACTTCTATATGAACACTGAATTATACAGAAGATACTTTTCTCTACTCA
>WOGP01008722.1:0-11074 GCA_015342065.1 Leptinotarsa undecemlineata
TCTCTTTAATTCTAATTAATTATCTGCGAGCGCTTTCGACAGTTGGTAGTGCTGTCATCATCATGTTGAGGTATTTATAACAAGAAAGAAAGAAACCATAACAATGTTGTTTTTAGATGGTATCCTTTAAAAAACTGTAAGTAATTTCCGTGGCAACTTTAGTTTAAATCGCGTTGTCAACTTGTTTTGTATGCTACACATTAGTTGTCAGTATTTCAATTTTAATTTAAAGTTCTTTACCTTAAAGTCTGACAAATGGTTAGATTAACAGAAATGCATAAAATAACAGTTTAACAAATGATTGTTTACGGAGATAAAACCCAACACAACAGAAAGTAGTCCGCCTATTTCATGAGAAATTTCCTAATTTACTGCACATATTTCAAGGAACAATAAGCAAAATAGAGAAGCAATTTCGCGAGCTTGGTCATGTGAGGCAGATAAAAAAAACAGCTACCAATGCAATGAGTGATGAACTCAAATTGGATGGGATGATTGAGTTTGAGGAAAACTCATGAGCATCGAGTAGACAGGCATCCACATACATCGATAGTAAACATATTAAAAGAAAATAAAATGCATCCGTATAAAATAATATCTATTCAGGAGCTCATGGAAGACAATTTTGATAGAAGAACTTAGTTTTGTGAGAAAATTGGAAATGTTGGATAACAATATCATCCAACTAGATGTTTCCTGATGGTTTCTAATGAGAGTACTTTGTCTTCCAACAGTCATGTTATTCTGCAAAATTGCCGCTACTGCTCAACGTAAAATCCTCACTGGATGAGAGAAGAACACACGCAATACCCTCAATAGGTTAATGTTTGGGCAGAGATTGTAGGAAAACATATCATTGGTCCCTTTCCCATTGAGGGCAACTTGATGGGCTATAATTATTTGCCACTACTTCAAAATGATGTTATTTCAAGTTTAGCAAATTTATATCCTGATCCAGGAAACCCTCAAGTTCCAGTGGATACGATATGGTTTCAGCAGGATGGACCACCATATTACCAAGTTGATGTCCGGCAATACCTCGATACAAAATTTCACAATCGGTGGATAGGGATGCGATGATCGATGAACGGCCAGCGCGATCACCTGATCTTTCATCAGATTTTTTATGGCGATATGTGAAAAGCCATGTATACAGAAATGAACCTTCAGATTGAATGAGTTAAAAGAACGAATAACGCTTGATATTAGGTCAGTCATGTCCAATATGTTAAATAATGTTAGAATACAGTTTCATTCGAGACGCCAAGACTTTCGCGGTGAACATATTGAACATATACTTCGTTAACATCCATAGTTCTTCATTGTATTCCACATTTCATTACGTTTTACATTACATTTGATTTTTGATTGTATTTTATTGCTTTTCGGTAACCACATGATTTTAATTAATTTTGTCTCAATTGTTGCAATAAACTTGAGAGCTATACCTTTTTTAAATAGAGAATGAAGAGACATTTCAAACGATAAATCACAAACCTATACTTTATATTTACAAAAATTGGGGTTGTACCTGTCATTCGAAGGGGATTGAAGGTAGGGGTGGCATTTTCACGTTGAAGAATGTCAAATATAATTTACATTTGACTTGTTTCGGTATTTTCCTCATATATGTACAGTAACTGAAATAATGAATTTATTCAATTTGGCTTTTACGCATTGTATGTACATGTGTATGTTAAGATGTAACTCACCACTCCGAAATTGTAGCGATATACCAGAATGAAATCCGCTAGCCGATTTCAGTTAAATCTGATTGGTCAGCGTAAGGAGGCTTGTTTATTCTACGCAATAGATGCAAATGTGCGTGGTGACCATGCACTGATTAAGCATCTATCATTGTTTGGGTTACTTTGTCTGTTGGGTAGACAGAGTTAAGACACTTTACGAAATCGCAATACGCGTTTTGCTATACAATAGCCTTCTGAAGCTTTTTTATACTGATGATGCTGACTTGTTTAGCGAAACGCATGTCGAGAAACAGCATTTTTGTTCTGGTAAGAAAAATGTATGTAGACCATGTAGACCTGTTTCCAACAGTGTTGGTCAACATCATTGTTCATTTGATTGAAAAAATGATTCATTATTAGGAAACATATTAGTTGAATTATAATATTACCAATATTTCTATGATGACAATTGGGCAAATTGATGTCAAAAGTCATGAAATGCCACACACTGAATTACTTTAAAAAAAGTATAATATAATTTTGAATTTTTTTTTGTAGTTCAACTAGATGCTCCATATTGGGTATTGGATACAGACTACCGAAAATACTCCGTAGTATGGTCATGTTTTGAATTGGGACTATTTTCTGCTCGTGAGTAAATATTATATTACACGAAAAAAATGTATTCTCTGTAATACCAATAAGAAATACTGGATTTGCAGTATGCAGAAATGAATGAAAGAAAGAGTTAATTGAAAAAATACGACCGAACTGATTTCAACCCAATCACATAATGATATCAACAATAAATAATTTTTATTTTCCTGAAGGACAATACAAGTATTGTTCTGAAGTAGTCGTATATCTAAAATCAAAATTAAGATATTTAAAATTAAGAATAAGGGAAGCATTAAACAGAATAAGGCGACATTCATACATATATAAGTGAAAATACACACATATATAACTGACAGATCATGAACGATTAACAAATACTTATTATAGTGCCTGCTCAACTTCATAATAGCATTTTTCAATTAGAAACTGCTGAAGACATCTTTTAAAACACTTTTATATTTGACTCTTTCTCACATAGTCTGGTAATTTATTGAATAATAAAGGACCTAGTGAGTTAGGAGATTCTTTGGAATAAAAGGGTATATTTAGCTAATTTTTTATTCTTGTCAAGATATACGTCAACACAACTTTGCAGAGCGGGTGATCTGAGTTGTTTCTTACAGCAAATATATCATTTTCTCTAGAAGACCTTCCCCAAAGGCATGGTAGAGTATCATCAACTGATCATCAGACAGAACTGGTCTCAAATTACGTAATTGAGAGAAAACAAAATTCAATTTATTGATTAAGATTTCACCCGGGAAATATGTTCGTCTATACATAAACCAAAAAATCGGACGATCTTATCTACTGACTGTAAGTCACCGAAATCAACGACACTATCTTCTTTTTGTTTATTATGAAATCATACACATTTTGTTTCATTTGTATTCAGCATATACTCATCTACGTGTCGCGGCCCCAAGGGTGGCCATTACCACCTATGACCCTTTTACGGTACTAACGAGACACCGGTGTTGCCCTATACTGTGATACAATATAGAATCCGTTGTGGAAAATGGAGAATAATGAGTGCCAAATTCTTTGGAAATGATAATTCCACTCCCTCAGACTCGTACAAGCTAATAAAGCTGATGTAGTTTTTCTCAACTATTAGAGCAAGACGATATACATCATGGAATTTTCAGCTAGAAATGAGACGAATATTGTCCAAACAGAAGAGAAAAAAAGGTATAAAATATCGAGAAACCAAAATAACGAAAATTTTTCCGAATTCAGCAGACTTTATCCAGATCACAGTGTTGAGGTAGTTGTTCTGATTATTAGAGTACTTGGAGAGACTCATCGAATTCCGGAACCATTTCGGACAAGTGCAGAAGGCTGCCATGGCTCTGTGATTACATAACTCATTTAGTGGTCATTGGTTGAAGAATGCTTGCTCGTCCTCCTGAATGTATCTTGGCTCTCCACCAGCTCACCTATTGGTAATGATAATAATGATAATATGCATGATCCACGATGATGAGAGGGCCGCAACTGAAGCATTTCTCTCCAGGGTAGCTGCGGTAAGCTTATGAACTCTGTTTAGTTTTTGACACTGAACAAGGTGATCGCAACTCTGTCGACGAGTTGAAATCCATCTAGCAGCAGGCCACTTTACTACTGCGGCAACAAAACGATAAACCAAGCTATGTGGTCTTAGAGCGTCCGACACTCACTTTCCTCAGATCGCGTGTGCTGAAGTCGGAAACAGAGAGGTTTATCATTGGCCGTCAAAATAATTTTGTGAACACCTCAGTTTACCATAGTCGCGTGACAGGTATAGAAATGGCTGTCACAAGATGCAGTGCCTGCAACGAGGCGTCTGAGACCCTAATGCACCTTCTAACAGCATGTCCAGGGTATGTGGTTTCGGCATATACCTCAACATTACGCTTCCCTAGGAGTGATTTATTGTCGCCTACGACATTTTAACGATACTAACAAGACACCGGTGTTGCCATACACTTCAGGGAATATCTGATCAGTTGTAGGGAATGTGAAACGAGAAGTGCCGATTTCATTGAACACAAGCTAATGAATATGATTTAGTCATTGTCAACCAATAGAAGCGAGACGAATATTGATCGAAAAGAGGAGAAAAACCGGATACAATATCGAAATGTTCTCTTTGAAGTCCACAAACTATATCCACACCACTCTGTCAAGGATAGATTGCGGTGATTCTCTTGCGCATATATTGATTCATTATTGATATAGTGATTCAATAATAACAACCTAATTGTTTTCTCTAAATCTGATTATCGATTAGCAGTCTCGGAATATGGTCTTGTAACCTGATGCCGTGTTCTACATTTTGGTATTAACATATTGAGAAACTTCTTGATACATTTGATTTCTGCTAGAAATCTTAAGCATGATGCAAATAATATCATCTTTGGTATACTGAAATCATAAAAAAAACGTTAAATTATAGTCCACTCATAAAAAGGCATGCCGGATGTTGTCAAATACAGATGAAACATCGAATTGATGAAATGGGGGCTTGAAAAGTTGTGGTTCATTTGTTGTGAATCCAAATAACATTTGACCGAATAATGGATATTAGTATGAGAATTCAAAGATGTTTTCCCACTATTCTGAAATATCTATACAGAGTTCAAAATAATACTTGTTTCGAAGTTTGATGACCATGTTTTTTACTTGGTTAAGGTTAGATAAGATTGGGTTAATATGAAGATAGCTTTACGTGATTCGAAAGTACGTAATCTATAGAAATCAATAACAAAATTTCAGATAATATGTTGTGTAACGAAAATAATAAAACGAAAAATATTATACACTGATCTCTACAAAATAATGAATACTTTTTCAATAATCCAACCATGACAAACTCTTCAGTTTTCCCTAAAATATTTATATTTATAGGATATTCATGTTAAGAAGAGAATGACGTCTCAAGATGACAAGTTACTGGATTGCCAACATGTGTACTATTTTGAACTTTAAAATTTTTTTGTCTAGTTGATTTGTTTTATTGTTATCAACCTTACTTACTATTAACTAACTTAGTTTTAATACAAACTTGTTGAGACTGTTTCGACAATGCTTTAAGCATATTGAATACATGCAAGTCTCATGAATAGAAATAATATAATATAATTCAAAGAAATGATTAGTTCTGAAAAGAAAAGAAAGACTGGCAGTTTTAGAGTTTCTTTAGATTCGACAATGTCTGAAATTTTACTACGGGTTGAGCAACTCACAAAATAAAATTTTACTAGTTTCATTGCTATTGAACGCATTTCATTGAGAATTTTAGCGTTGTTATGTTGAATATACAAAATTACCAAAAATGACGTCATTCTCTTCTTAACTTGAATATCCTATAACTTACTTATGACATATTTACAGGAGTCGTGTGGATCCTCACTCGTGATCGACAACCTTCTAAAGATATAATGGAAAAAGCATATCGTGCTCTGAAAAGACAAAATATTTCGAAAACTTTTCTCATGAAGAATGATCAGAAAGATTGTCCAGCAGAATGATCCATATTAAAATTGTAAAAAGTCATATGAATAAAAACGAAATATTTATCAAACCCTATGAATATATATGACTCTCCTTCCAGAATTCCTTCTCCAACAAAATTTCCATGAACGCTAGAAAAGTACTGAAAAATATTTCAATGTGTATAAATGTTGTAGACCAAGATGAAGGTGAGTCCAAAATTTTCGTTAAAAACAAGGTAAAAAATCTAGAACTACGAATTTATTCTGTGAAGCATGTGTCTAATTCATAAAACTACCCTTACAGAATTCCTCCTCAAAGAAATGTTTCCATGCACCGTTTTTTTAATGTAATATTATATAATCCTAATACTACGTAGGTAAATTCTGTCAGCCCTAGGTAGTTTGGTACCCTGATTGGTTATCAGATAATTGTATAACAAAGATGATTTCTTCTGCTTATATTTCAGTTTCGTGAATTTTTTTCCTTTAAATTTGAAGCGCATGTAACTAGTCTATACATTTATTCCTAATAGTAATTAGAAATTAAAAAATATATTTCACAGAATAAAATTGAGCCTTCAGTGTTATAATTAAAGAAGAAGAGACTGTCATCTACATAGGAATCTCAATTTTTTGCACCAAAATGAAGAATTCGTGAATTTAAGAATTTTGTATTGGAAGAACATATTTAGGCACAGTAAAACTATATGAATGATTTCCAGAATATAAAACCGAAATGAGTGTACTGGCTGAAAATGTATACATAAAAAGGACATATAAAACGAACTCAAGTTTTCAGAAGAAAATATCAGCGGAAGTGCATCGAAAATAATATATGAAACAGCAAGCCAATAAATGTGGCTTTTTTAAAATATATTAGATATCAAGAGACAAGAAGATCATTCAGATACTCCTGACCAGATCAGATGAACAGATTCGAAGTCGTATTCCTGCGTGCCTGTGATGATGTAATGAATATATTCCATTTGATTAGTCACCTCTGGTTTGGGTGAATCATCGCTTAAGCGCAAATGTATGATACCTCACCCGGCAGGGGTATTCCATTTCGTCCACTGCATAATTAGGTTTCTGTGACTACAGCTTTATGTTCATTTCCACATTCAAATTGTGATGATATTACCTGAATTGGGGCATCGAATGCCCGTTCTTGCCACCTTTGTGGCAACTGCAATACTTGTTAACACAAGCACTTGCCATACGACTCATACTGCCACATACAAAACACTGCCTGCCTCTTGTCGAGAAGAAGTTATGCTGCTCTCCATCTGACGACTCCTGTTTGTGTCCTACTTCGAATCGACTCTGATCAGCAGACAATTTTTCAGATTGTTTTCTGAAATAACGTTGCTTGTGAATGTTTACCGGTTTCGTTTTCACAATTGCCTTCGACATTTGTTTGGCACGATACACAAAAGCGCATCTTTCTTGGATGAAAATAATTTCCCAATTTTCTTGGAGGGCACCCGCTTCATATATGTTCAATATTTGTTTATCATTCATACCTATAGAGCAAATATCTATCATGAGTATATCCAAATATCACTTAATACATAACATAACAAACCACTTACACTTAACGTACCAGTGAAATCTGAACTGTTTATGGTTACCTCCCAATATGATACACTTTCTTGCCCCCCTTTGGTGTATGAAATTTCATTCTTTCAGAAATAGGGTACATAATAATTACGCTAACTCGACATCGTCTTTCTATTTGAATGAGATTTATTAGAACACATCTGTAACAATCACTGTACGTTACGTAGATACATAACTGTATATAGTTTTACATGACCCAAACTCAATATTACGTTGACGAAAATATTGGAGGATGAAAATGATTGCATCTATCATTTCCTAGAATATATCTGGTGTTATGGAAAGTTACTGTAACATGTCTGAAGTTGAAAGATCAAGAGCAATATATTATCGAGGCAATAAAAACATTGACAAAATCTATCGATGTAATAAAAATATTTTGAAAGAGTATAAGACTGTTTCCTGATGACATTTTTACGACAATTTGTTATAATTTTTTTATCGATCCTTTTTTTTTTATCTAAATTAGTTCTCTAATGAAGCTAAAAAACCTTCAAAATGGTGAATATTATCAGGTTGATTATAGTATTTAAATAAATGAGTAGAAATAATCTGAAAATGTTTAAAAAGTGAATTATTTGAATATTTACGGTGATAACTAATCTTTCCATGATAATCTTGAACATTCGACATTTCCATGCTACCAGATATATATTAGGAAATAACTGATGCAGTCATCTCCAACTTACGAAACTTTCGTCAATGTAATATTGCCAAATCTCACCCAAATTACCCAGAATCATATTCAAATATAACATTGACGATGAGATAAATTCATGTCGAGTTTATTAGCTTAAGTGCTATTTTGATTGAATATTATTGATTCATTGATTATATACAATCTCAAATAGTCAATTTTCGAATTTTTAAAGGAACGCTGAAACAGTTTTTTGCGCCAAAATGAAGATGCATTGGTGCTCAATTTATCTGTAATCGATTTACAAGGATACAAAAACCTCGTCCATTCCTGAAAGAATGAGATTTTATACACCAAAAAAGTGTAGCGTATTGGGAGGTAACCATTAAAAGTTCAGTTTCCACTTGAAGGCCTTGAAGGCCGATATGTAGGATATACTTCTGACGGATATTTTCGTCATGAGAATGAACGACATAAAAAATTGTCAAGACAAAAAACTAACATTTGGAAATGTAATGAACAAGTTATCACAGAACAAAAAACTGAAACTGTTCAAAGACAATGTCATAGAAACAGTCCCTGTATCAATTGAATTTTGAAAATTTGTGAAATACGACAACTTTAACAATATTAGCTGTTGTTTTTCGACAGATTCAAGATGTATTATTAGGGAAGCATAACGAAGAATATTTTATGTACTATATTTGAGTGGTCTATCAATTTGAAACTGTCATATGCAAAATAACTGTGTGAATCAATGCAGTGTTTTGTAAGGGTGCCTAGTATAAATTGCAAAATATAGATATTCACATACTGGTAGCGACATCTCGTATCCAATGTGTGAACTAATGTATATGTATTTTCTTGATAAAAGTTTAGTTGTTCTCTTGTTCTTGCACAGAAACGTTGTTTTAGTATAGGTTATGAGCCCAGACATTTCCAGGCTCATAAAATTACTCAGTTCTCGTGACAGTTCAAATTATTAATTATCAGGACTTTACAGATGATATAATTTCGTGGCAGAATAGGACTAAGTGACTTGAGTTGTGCAGTCTCTATTTTTCGTGTGTCGTGTGGCATCAGTAATGGCGTCCAATTCGAACTATCTTATTAGTGTATCAAATTTGAAAGGACGCGAAAATTACAGTGAATGGTGTTTCGCAGCAGAAAATGTCCTTATATCAGAGCGAATGCATCAAATCTGAACCTGGTGATGCCTCAGGTGCTCCAACAGACGCAGAAGATGCAATGACAAAAGCTAAGTTGATTCTAACAATTGATCCGGCTCTTTATGTTCACATAAAGAACGTCGCAACATCGAAAGAATTGTGGAATGAATTCAAGATGTTATTCGATGATTCGGAATTTACAAGCAAAATAAGTCTTCTGAGGAATTTAATATCTATTCGATTAGAAAGTTGCACTTCGATGACGTGTTTTTAAATAGATTATTTGACAAGAGTGACTGGTATGTCGACTCTGGCGCAAGTTCACATTTGACAAGCAATAAAGACAGGATGGTTGACGAATGTTATTCTGGATTTACCAAAGAAATCGTGGTTGCTAACCAGAACAAAATCGCAGTGCTGTGTTGTGGAAAGGTAAATATAACAACGTCAACTGAAGAGTGTGTTATGTGAGCTCAAGTTATCTACCAACTTGTGAGATATTCGATAGACAGGACACTCTAGTAGCCACTGCATCACTTGTGAATGGAGTTTATAAACTAAACACTTATTGTTGTTTAGTGGCAGCAGTAGCAAAGTCTCCAGAAGTTTGGCATCGTAGATTGGGACATGTCAGCAGTTATAATATGAACAAAATCCAGGATGCTGTGGAGTCAAATAAACTGAAAAGGCCGACATCAACAAATCCAGCTGTATATTGTACTGTGAGGGAAAGCAAAGGCAGTTGCCCTTCGATAATAAAGGGAACAGAAGTACTAAGCTATTGGAAATAGTGCACAGTGAGACCAATGGAGAATGTATCCTTAGGAGGATCCAGATACTTTCTCATTTTTGTTGATGATCACAGCCGCATGACTCATGTTTATTTTTCAAAAGGTAGAAATGATACTTTGAAATATTTTAAAGAATATAAAGCAACAGTTCAACGTCAACTGAAATAAAAATACTAAGAACTGATAATGGCAAAGAGTTCTGTAACAGAGGTTTCGATAGTTATTTGAAGCAAATGGGTATTATTCATCAAACAAAAACAAATCCCTACACTCCTGAGCAAAATGGGCTTTGTGAGCGCATGAACAGGACTCTGATAGAGAAAGCAAGATGTCTCTTATTTCATGGAAAAGTAGGTAAGGAATTTAGGGCTGAAACCATCAACACTGCAGTTAATTTACAAAATTGAATTGTAAAAAGTAGATTGAACAACTATACACCGTTTGAGTTATGAACAGGAGGCAAACCTAACCTGTCATTCAAGAATTTTTGGTAGTACTGTCATGAGATATATACCCAAGAAAAAAAGATATAAATGGGAGAAGAAATCAGAACAATGCATACTGATTGCTTACTCTGAGGATACCAAAGGATATAGGTTATACAATCATTTGACAAAGGATATTATAACCAGTCGAGATGTTGTCAATATAATTATCTCGTCAAGGAAATATGATTGAAGCGGAAGGGATAAATGACAAACCAGCAGATAATAGTCCACATGCATCTTCAGTGGTAGAGCTCTCAGACCAAGACAGAGAGGATTCATTCATGTCGACGAATGACATAGGTGAAACCTATGTACCAGATGAGGAGTCAATGACATATGAGGAGGAACAGCAACCAGACACCATAATTTATTTATTTATTTATTTATTTGTATTTATTACCCATACAGTCCATTAAAGACTAATTATATGGATAAACTGTTGGCAAATATACTACAATGATAGCTATTAAATATAGATCTAGATTACTAAACTATTACTTACTGATACTGATACCAGACTTGTAGGGCGTCGTCCATAACTGCATTGACTGGATTCATCAAATATATGTTTAGTTTGACAGAGTTGA
>WOGP01008723.1:0-11072 GCA_015342065.1 Leptinotarsa undecemlineata
CCCAGCTTCAACCAGATAAATTCTCTCGAGAAAAATATCTGGTCGAGGTAAGAATCGAACCCACGATCTTCCGATCGTGAGTCGGGCGCACTACCACCGCGCCAATTCCACAACAATTCCGCGTCAATTTTACAATAATAACAACAATTAGGTAATCATTGGCTGCCGCGGGCCAGATTGATGACAGTAAATCATTGGCTGTCGCGGGCCGGATTGATGACACTGGCGGGCCGGATTTGACCCGCGGGCCGTAGTTTGGAGACCCCTGCTCTAGTCTGTTGGCCTACTGTTGAAAGTATCTGGTGACATGCGCTTCGGTTAACTGTATTAAAGTGTTATACGAGCTTTTACACAAATAATCAACATGTCAAGTGAATTCCACTCCAGAGTCAAGGTATAAACCAATATTTTCACTTGTAGATTATTTTTATCCATGGGAAATAATTTTGATCAATAATACTTTTACTCACTTTGCATTTCCAATGCCGTAGTCGCTTTCGTCAATCATCTTATAGAAGTCTAGTCCTCTATATTCGTGAAAAAATAATATTCGCTGTATATTTAAATATTTGGTGTCGATAAGATAGACCCTTTTTATAAATATGTATGAGTGTATAAGTGATTCAAACTTTCTTTAATCAACAGTTCATTTGGGTTCAAAATCAGTTTTATTTGATTTATTGCTGAAAGTGATGGTGTCAGATTAGAATAATATGGACTTCTACTCATAGTAAATTATTTATTGATGACTTCTGACAAAACGTAGTCAAAGCAATCACTGTTCTCACATTGTTCAGGGATTCAAATCATAATATTTGTTCAGAGCTCAACTATAAGGTATCTGTAAACGGGTCTATTTGGCTAGTATAATAGTTTCTTCAATACCTTAGGTTGATATATATATTTTCTCCGAAATCTTTCAATAACAGAATGTAGATCTATAATATACACCTACTTGCTAGTTCGTACTGAAACTTCTGGCGTAAAATAATTCTTTTGAAAACACTTTCTCAACACTAGAACAAAAATTACGGTCTCTCGTCGCGTGTTTAGCTAACCAAGTCAGCATCCTGAGGAGATCATTATAAAAGATCAGGGAATTAGTCATAATGATTTCATGAGGACGCTAACTTGTTCGACGAAACGCGCGTCGAGAGACCGTAATTTTTATTCCTGTGTTGCAACAGTGTTTTCAATAGAGCAATGAAATATTTCAAATACTTTCGTAAAAAATATAAATATCATCACTATTTTTGTAAATAATGAATTGCAATAGTACCTGACGTTCATGGAAATCATTTGAATGGAAATGAATAGAAATTTGAAGAGGTAAGAAAAAATTTTGAAAGTGTAAAAGAAGATTTTCAACGATTTTTTTCAAACGTGTGCTAGTACTCCACTCAAATCAGCAATCCAGCATCTTCAAGGTCATCAATAAAAACTTGCTCTGTTTCCGCTGGTTGATAATGTCAAATTTCTGACAGAAGAGATTGAAACAGCGTAGACCGAGATCATGAGAATATGTTGATTTGTTCTCTTTCTTCTGCAAGAATTTTGTCGGTATGTAATCTTCGAACACCTGCCGGGTAGAACGCTTTACTCTATGGGAAATATGTATCATTTCGCAATTATTCGCAACTATAACGATTCTCGGCATAACAGAAGAAGTACCCATCGGTGAAATGATGAAGTCATTCATTTTAATGTAGGACTGGGAATTAATTTACTGATATGAGAATTTCAGAAGTGGATGTTTTATGCCAATGATTTATTTTCAATAACCACTAGAAAAACCTTGAAATAATTGCCAGCATGTCACTTGGGAGTGTTCAAACTTTAAACCATATTTTCTGAAGAGTTTGGAATCCAAGTAACAAGTTTTTTTTTAACTATTTCTTGACTACCTTCATCATAGATGACCGAATTGCCGTTCTATGCGGATTAGAATAAAAATTATTACATCAGTTCGGACTTCCATTGTCTAATATAATATAAATTGATTTGAAATCCCTGAAAAAAATGAAAATAAAAAAACAATGTTACTAAACACAAAAAAAAACTTAAATGACAAGGAATTAACAAACTAGTTATAAACAAAAAATAAAAATTGAAATATTAACAAAAGCTGAAAAATAAAAATATTATCAACAGAAATGAAACATAAAGATTGAAAGATTCCAAACCAAGTTACATCACGACGTTTCGATTGTTAGTATCCACAATCGTCTTCGGGTGATAACTAAGACGATATGGGATATCCGATATCACTCATTGAGTTGACATAAGATTGTTTTTCAGTTTAATTAATTAAAGATTGTTTCGGAAAAAAATCCATTCTGCATTCATTTCAATTTAAATATTTTGCTGATATCCTCAATTGCATTCATAGAATTCTTAGCCACTCCAAGAATGGACGTTTGTACGAACGCTCAGTCATTCGATTCAAATTCGTGGCTGCTCAAAGTTGTCTTCAGTATTATTTGTAATTAGAACACAATCGATTCTAACTAATTATTCAAGAGCTTCACAGTAGACAGTAGGTCCTTGAATCATCCCAAAAGGAACAGAGCAAAGCAATTGGAATAATACATGAATTTCAAATTTTCGAAAACTCCAATCGACAAAACCAGCAACGTTAAACTTCGAATAATGAAAGGTCGACAGGTCTTGCTCTATATATCCCTACCAATGCAAGGTTCAGGTAGTCTACAATTGCTCCATAGAATTTCACAGTATTCAATAATGTATTGGTCTCTCTCGAGAACACTTATTCCTCATCAGAACAAAGTCATCAGTCATCTCCTGATTATGCTATCTTGGTTATCGGAACGCGCGTCAGAACACAATATTTTTATTCTGGTGTGAGGAACGTGTTCTCAGTTGATTCATTCTGCTCCAGAGGTTTTGATTTTTACTTACCAATCTTCTGAAATATTTAGGAATGACTTGGAATGTTTCACGATGTTCCTGAATGTCCCGAATATTCCATTATATTTCAGAATTTTCCGATATGTTCTAGAATATTGTGTAATGCTTCAGAATACTTCAGAATATTCTGGACTACTTTCTAGAGAGCGGCACTTCAAGCCTCATATCTTCATAAGCATTTCCATTTCAAACAAGAAACCCTCAACAAAAAAAAATCTTTTTTCCCAATTCTGAGTTGAAGATTGTAACATATCATTTATTTGAATTTGCATTCCTATTTTCACAGATCTGAGATACATCTGAGCATTCTGCTGTAGTACCCCAGATAAATCATAATCAGAATGTTAATTAGTTTTTTTCTCAAGGGAGGTTGGATAGGTAACAGGATTAATTTTTTCTAGAAAAGCAATTTTTTTTTGCCGACTATTCGAATTTGTTTGAATTCTTCTTTTGGATTTGAAAATTCGTTTCATCGTGTTGATAATATTGCTATTTTAAAAACCATTAGACATATTTGATACATATTTTTTTAATACATTCAATAATTTTTTTAAATATGTATATATCTGATGATTACCTAACCTACCTTTCTTCTGTTGAAAAACCACCATTTTCATAATTTGTTAATTTGTTTTCGATCACATTGTGTATGTTTATAGGTTGTTAAGAGATTGATTTTGACATAATGAAAGTGTCAGTTGAGATGTCTAAAATAAATACATTCATTCAACAGTTTACTTGAGATATTTCCTCTACTTCAACACCTTCAGCATAATCAGAATACTTATACATATTCAAAGTCCACATTGTTTATTTTAATTCATTCTGCAATTAGGTATACAAATTGATGGTTTCAAGTACTTTTCTTCTTTTGGTCAGTCATAGAGTTTTTTTTTTTTCATAATTAAGTTAGGTTAGGTTAGGGCCAAAGTGAGTGGGTCTATTCGAAACTCCACCGCAACCCGAAAGGATTTATTGTAGCTCACACCTATTCACACTCGACCAAATAAACCCAGATTCTTAACGAAGCCGATTAGTTTGTATGATGAGTGGTCTTTCAGGTAAGATGGTAAGAGTTCGGCTCTCCCGAACTCTAAAAACCTGATTCGGTCCACAGCAGAGCTGATTCAGCAGAGCTGATTCGGTCCAAACAGAGCCGACACCCACTGTCTTCCGACAATCCGAGTCCCTGCATATGATTCAAATGACAGTCACATGTAAGAAGACCTGTTAGATATCGTAGTTCATCCCTACTGTAGTCCCACAACGCTTTGGCATCAAACTTCGTAGGGTGAATAAACGCCTTAGAGTGAGCCAATCCTGAGAGTTTCTGCAAGAAGTCCATAAATATTCTTGCCATCCAGGTGTTCAATCTTTGTTTGGCAAAGCCTAAAGCTATGCCAATGACAGGTTCTGGTTTGATGAAGCTCCTTGCAGGACCAGCCTCTGCAGGGAAGTCAAGTCAAGTCAATCTGTTGAGTCTTCCCATCCAGAAGAATCGTTTTTAGCAATTTGCTACCGATTTAGACGTTGCTTGGTAAAAGCCAAAAGAGTGCAATGTCGCTTGACTTCTGTATGAGATTGGAGTCTTCCAATCTCTCGACCCCCAATTCCATAGCATAAATTTCCGCTTGAAATACAGTTGCATAGGTTTCTAGGCAGGTTGATATCTCTGTCCTGGGTCTGCGACTGAAAACACCTACACCAGAACCGGAAGGTGTTTTTAATTCAACAACTATCTGCTCTCAATATGTCCTTCTCCCAGAGAATCCAATTCTCTCTACTCGGGAACAGTACTTAATAAGGCAGTTCGTAGTTGACAGTTGGAGGCATAAAGTCAGAGGTAATTTCCAGAATGTTGTGACTTCCAGTGTCAACCAACAGTCTGTTTCACTCTGTATTAAAATGATTTGTGCAATTGGCAATATGCACAAGTTTATATGCAGTAAATCTAGTCTCTCTTTCCAGAAAACTGTTGGGAGGAGGTAGATCTAGAAGGATCTCCATGGCCACTGACGGTGTGGTACTGATGGCACTACTGATGGCCAGACAAGCCTTTCTCTGTAAGCCAGAGAGCTTCGCCTGAGCCGTTTTCTGTTAAGCCTTCGGCCACCAGCCAATTGCACCATAAATTATCATTGTTCTGACAATCATCACATAAATCCGATGGATTTGTTTGGGACCTGAACCCCAAGTTTTACCACAAATCCATTAACATGTCCATAGGAGCAGTCTGGATTTGTGTAAAACTTTTTCCAAGTGAGCTTTCCAGGTGAGTTTTTTTATCAAGGACAATGCCGAAATATATCACGTCCGTAGTTAGTGACAAATGGGTTACATACTGATTTACTTTTAGTAATGTCGTACTCAGAATCAGTGGACGTCCTCTGTATAAATGTTTGAAGGGACTGTTGTAACAGATGGTAGCATTGCCTAAACTTTGAACCAATACCGTTCTATGAGTGAATGGAATATTGTTTTCAGGATCTTTCTGTGTCTGTTTTCGCCTAAGATCAGACAGTCGTGATTTAAGTGAAGTTTTTGATTATAATCTTTCAGGATAAATTAAAACTTCTGAGGTATTCAAAGACATTATATGAAGGTATATTTCGAACTTGTTGATTTTAACTAATCATAGAGCCATCAATATGTATTCACGACAGTATTTTTGAATTATAGTTCTGTCAGGTATTGCTATGAATCCATTCTATCCTTCTACATCGACTCACCAGATGTTTCATTCAATAAAGTTTCACCATTCATGTAGTCTTTTATTGATTCAGTCAAAACTTCGACATGCTTTATGAATTTGTTATCAATAACCCTGTACTCTGAAGCCTCTGAATCTGGATAATAATTAGGATGTCAACTCTGCAGTTAAACAAAAAAATCTTTTCGTCTTGTGTTGATTCAGATATCTGAGCTGACCTTTCATATGTGAAGTTTTCAACGCTGCATTCATATCTCATCTGTTCAGTACATAAACATTCGAAGTGGAAAGTTTCTGAAAAATGTCTGTAGATAAAAGCAAAGTCCAAAACAAAAAGAGATCCCTTCACTCCTGATATTTGAGAATTTTGTTTTCTTTTGATATGATAGATGTCGTCTTCATAGGACAATATTCCATAGCCTTGACTCACTCAATCGTGTCAGTTGAGACCATCAACTCATTGGTAATTCAACCAAGCCCCACCGATGAGAGATGAGACCTTAGCTTGAACAGCGGAGTCTGGTGTCTGATCACGAGTTCTTTGTTTTTGGACTGTGTTTCCATCCACTTGCTTTGTAGTAAAATCTGCAGTAAAACAATACAAATCTGATCAACAGTCGATGTCGAAGCTTAACTCTGCAACGGTTCGCTTTTGAGATTTTTCTTTATCTCTGATATTCGAGGATTGTGCCTTCTATTGATCCCATATATGGCATCTTTGAGAGGATTGTCTTCGCCTCAACTCACTTGGGATATTTCAATTAATTTTCCGTTACTGGGACTGAAGTTCTTTCTGCTAATTGAGACTGAGGAGACTGCTGACAACAGTAGTTCTCTTTTGATTATTTTATGGAACTTTCACGTTTGAATTGCTCATTTAGGAGACGATTTTTCATCAAACCCAAGGTTAGCTTTTCGACTGACAATGTTTCAATCACTTTAATTAATGTTTCATATTCTGCTTGCAGCTTCATGAAGATTTTCAAATAATTGACAGGTGGGACGGTAGCCAGGTGGGTTGACATGGGTTGTTTGCTACACTCAATCAATCCGCCACTGTGTAAACCGGTGGTTTGAACCGTAATGGCAAACGATCGATTTTCACTTCCTATCGTCCAACCCGTGTAGGAATAACACGTTAACAGGTAAAACCTTGCTATTCCTTAGCTCGAATATGTTTCGACTTTTGAGACTTGTCGTTCGTAGGGGGCGATAACTGGTTAACGAAAAAACAGATTTCAACAGATTTTCAACAGATATGCGCTCTATCAATACATTTAGTTGCGTGTTTGTTATTTCTTCAACTCCTTCGCCTAGTTCAGATTTTCCTGTTGCGTATTGGTTGCGGTATTAGTAACCATATTCAGGTAGATCTTACTCTTTCAGCAACAATTTCAAACTTTTAGGTACTGTTGTTTCTACAATTTAAGAGAAAGGTTCAACTTCCTCTCGAAACATAAATACATCTTTCTCATCACTGACGATATGAAATAACAGTAAAAGTTGGAAGGTTAGAAGTATTCACGAATTTTTTAATTATCAAAAATAATTTATGACCACATACTTCGTAACGAATGAATTCCACAGTGATCAGCAAGGAACATAATACTTCTCCTGGGGTTTTATTATGTGGGAGCTTACCAGGACAAAGTCAAAAATGAGTAAATTGAATAATTTCAAGAGATCGACTATACTTGATGAGCTTTTACTACTCTGTCTGAGATTTTTAAATGATTAGTATTGCAATAAAGGTTTAATTGGCGATACTGCTATATAAGTGTACTTCGAAGAATCTCAAAGTACTCATATATTCGGTATATCTTCCTGAGAACCAACTTATGGGCATGGAAGAGGATACCTATTCAATTAATAGGTAGTATATTGCGAAATATTATAGCTAATAGTGAATTAAAATACCAACATAATAGACGAAAAAATCTTCAAAACCACTTACTGGATAACCTGAGTAAAGTTAATGAGAAAACTGCATTATTTCTTCTGGATTGCATTGCCAAGATTATTTAATTAGCTGTCATTATACAGAGTGATCTTGCAGAGCTTTATCGTAGACATTTGAAAGATATTTCACTAATAAACAATTTCAAATTCGCTCAGTATTTTCTTCTGCATTTCAAATAGCGAAACAACAGAAGGACAACAGCAAATTTTTTGTTTTTTCTTATATAAAACGTTCAACATTTGATTTCTCGAAAATGAATGAACCAATTAAAAAAAAAACAGTGGTAATAGAGGAACGAAAAACCTTTCGAATGATATATCAATCGACCCCAATGTCATAGAAAAAATTTGGGGTGGGGAAAGTGCTGATCGCAGGGTGGTGAAGTTACAGTTATTATTTCCATATCAGATTTAGTCCCCCTAGCAATAAAAATTGACTTGTTCTTTGAAATTATCGATTACATGTCCATTTCTGACTAACAGGGGCGGTTGAGTTTTCGTCGGAACGCCCTGTATGAGTGATTTCTTTAAATTTAAATATTTTTGTTCAGTTCCTGTGTGTTATTACTGTTTCAAGTTCAGAGGGATTTTGATCATGCCATAAAATTGTAGTGTCGTCAGCGAATAGCGTGAACTCTCCTTTGGTATCAATAGATATCAGATCATTTATATACAAAAGAAATAATAGCCGACCTAGCACTGAGCCTTTTGGAACTCCACTGTTTATTTTTTCTTCCTCGCAATAATTTTTACAATTTGACTACGCTCAGATAAATAAGATTCAAACCAATTGAGACTTACACCTCTTATACCATACTGTTTTAATTTCCGAAGCAGTGTATCATGACTAACACAGTCAAACGATATGTCACAGAACACAGAAGCTGCAATCTCTCCATCATTTAATTTGTTATATAGACTATACAATAATGAAAAAATGGCATTATGAGTGATTTTTCTACTCTGGAATCCAAATTGACATTTGTTCAATACCTAGTTTCTCTCGAGAAAATCAACTTCTCTTGATTGGTTTTTCTATAATCTTTGTAAGTGTTGTTATGGAAGAGATAGATCGGAAGTTAGAAGAGATGCCAATATATCCACCTTTATGGAGAAGAGTAACAATAGACGTATTGAGAAAATTTGGAAATACTCCTTCATTATGAGATATTTATTATGTCAACTAGTAATGAAAAAAGCATTGTCTGGTAGATTTTCGAAAATATTCGTTGTCAATTCCTCAAGTTTGTTTATTTTTATCTCCCTAAAGACTCTTTTCAATTCTGAGAGGTTTGTGTCACATAGATTAAAATTATATGCTATATCGATTTCAATTAAATTATCAAGTGGATCATACGGAATGTAAATATTTTCAGTTAATTTTTCTCCTATCATGCAAAAATAGTTATTGAAATCGGTGGAAGATAATGGAGTGTCCAATTTTTGCTTTCTACCCTTTCCCCTGAGATCATTAATTATCTTCCATGTTTCTCTTGACTTATTGCTTGCTTTGTTTATTCTGTTAGTATAATAAAGAGTTTTAGCTAATTTTATGGTATTTCTATACATTCTGTGGTAGCAGGTGAAATAATTTTAAAAATATTGTAAGCACCGAAAATTTCTTGCAGATACCCGTATTCCTTTTGTTATCCATTTTTTTTTTATTATTTTTTATTTTAATTTTATTTTAATTATATTATTATTTAATTAATATTAATACTAATAATAATTTAATATTATTATTTAATTATAATATTATTTTATTTAATTGTATTGGAAATCTATTATTGAATGTGAACAATAACATGCTATAGTATTCTAGAAATGGATCTTCAGATATTAGAATTTGATTCCAGTCTATTGAAAGTCACAAATCGTAGAACCCATTATAATTTGTAGTACAATACAGTCTTTCATATTTGAATTTCGAATAATTTCATTGTTGTAGTCCAATTCAACATTAAAGTGGATGACTTCGTGGTCTGACAAACCTGAGGGCAATACCTAACAAAAACACAGATTCAGTATTCAGGTTAGTACATACAAAATCAATAGTTGATTTTGAATATTGCGTAATGCGAGTGGATGAGTTAACATGCATCTTCATACTGTAACTCTCTAAAAGACTCACTATTGAAATTGTGTCTTTTGAGTTAATGTCTTCATAATTCATATTCAGATCTCCTGTCAATATAATATTTGCAGTGCAAACTGTATGCCATAGACCTAAAAGAATTTCCTGATGCCATGTATCTAAAAATAGATAGGGTACTAGACACGCCAAATTTTGATTGATTGGTATTTGCATTTTAGCATTTGATTAATAGTTAAAGAAACAAAGAATTTATGGAAGAAATTGCGAAGTTGTCTCAGACAAGTGCTAATAAAAAAAAACAATACTTGAACTAGCAAGTACCGACATTCCACTCTGGAAATATGAATTTCTGATACTATACATGTCAAATAGGGTCAGAATGACCAACGTAAGTGTTTGTTCTATAAATAATTCGACTGAAAATGTGAGCTTTGAACGGAGTACTACTTTTCGATGCAAAGAAAAGAAGATACTATTCTAAAATATATAGAATCAGAAAAAAAACGATGAGACCGGAGATGAATAAAGATTTATGTAGAAAAGAACTAGTACAGAAATGGACGCCACAGGAAATGAAAACAATGGAAGCATTTTCAATACCATGTGCGCCATGGCCAATGTTTTACCAGAACATATACAAATAAGAATTCAACGACAAATTTCCAATATAGTCCTCGAAGCTCGCGAAAAAAATTGAAAAATCAACCTCAAAAAATAATATTTAATTTTTAATAATCCAGGAAGTTATACCTTTCATTCATGGCCAGTACGGCAGGCTTTAATTGCCATCCTGGGTTCGGATCCTGGGTACCTGCTTCTTTTAGTTAGAAGTAAAATGAAACAAATAAATCAGACATTAACACATTTATTTCAACAAATTAATATGGGTTGTACATGCATCATGAGTAATATTCAAGAAAAATCAATCTATTACTATTTTTACAAGCGGAAGCAACAGCGGAAAAAGGTTACGCATTCATCATGACAAGCATCAACTAGGAGATAGACGGTTAGAAGACTACGGCAAACGGTGCGCAAGCACAAATGCTAAGCTCATTCAAAGCTCTTATATGAAGATTCTTGATTCTCAGCGCAAAACATATAATAACTAGCAATATACAGTGGTATCAACATAAGGGGTGTTTGGCAGACGGCCTTCGACAAATTCTAACAACAATATAATGGTACACCTGGTATAATAATTAATGAAAAATGTGGGGTATTCGTCACACGGCCATGGAAAATAAAATTCGCTCACAAGATTAATTACAACGTGAAATCATTATAGTCTATTTCAAAAGAGTGTAGAGTAATAAAATCTCATTAAGTATTCAAAAGCGCTACAGGGTGATCCGTCAATAAATTCTGTCACTTCCCTAG
>WOGP01008724.1:0-11072 GCA_015342065.1 Leptinotarsa undecemlineata
ATTCCATGGTGTTGCAACAATTTTATTTTATTAGTATTTTATAATTACTTACAAAATGCTAATTGATTATGATAGATGATTGGTGAACACAATACAGTTATAGGCAATAAAAGTGTTTCATAAATTTGTCATAGAAACGTTTATGAAATACAAATAAAAAACTATCATGAAATAGTCAGGAAATTATCACAGAAACATTTTTGCAAGTAACTTATAGAACTTATTTTCCTATAAAAGTGAATTGTTATATAGCAGTTTCATAACACTTTTCTGCGAGATGTTTATGATAGTTATGGAACTATTTCAAGCTCAGTTTATAACTGTTTACTATAGCTTTAACGACATTATTTTATTGGAATACTTTCAAATACTATTTTATTTTTATTACCATATTGTCACTTCAATGATAATTTCCCAAATATTTTATAGTATGGTGTATGAACTACAATTCAAAAACACTAATAAACCTGTTATAAAATCAAATTGCTTTTGCTAATACATATTTGCTGTCACCAAGAATGAAATGCAGCATTTAAGAACAACCAGCTGACATAGATTCCTAATCACAGCTGTGAAAAACCCTTCAAAATTTTAGTCATGTTTAGTAAGAATAGTTTTGTTCAGTTATTCAAGTAGGACACCATCGACATCGTGGTGAAAATTAGTTCTTCAGCAACTTCTAAATATTTTATTTTTATTGAGTGTAGGTACTCCATGAGTAAATTCAATATCTTTCATTTATCCTCAATTAAAGACACTATGATATGTATATGTATATAAGTGTATATTGTAACGAATCAAAGAATTAAATGTCTTACACAAATTAATTTTTAACAATATTTCACTATCACAACTAATTTATATACAACACTTAGCAACTAACGACTAATTTATCTTCACAGTTCAAATTCTTTTTTCAAACGCACGATTCACGTTCTAGATATAGACAGCCATCTCGGGACGAAAAGCCGGCTTATATATTGGCAACGACCGTGCTAGATTTCTATAGTTATTTCGATAGTGGTCTAGACTGTCGACGGTGACTTGTCGAGTTCAGTCCTTTCGCGATGAGTAATGTGTTTATTTGCTTGCTGAGGTATCGGTCAGGGCCGGCTTCAGAATCGTTACAATATATATGTTAAACTTTCAATTTGATGATAATTGAATTGTGTGAATACCGTAGTGGATTTTTCTTTGTATCCCGAATATATAAATAACTCAATGGCGTCCATTTTGAATATATATTGGGGGGTATATAATAGTTTTAGATTCAGTTTGAGGTGCTTCAAATAGACGAAGAAATGACTTGGTGTTCCATAAAAAAACTTTCTGGAAACTTTGAGTCGCCACGTATATTGGAAATACTGAAAAAAACTTTGAACTAACTCCTATCCTCAACTCCTGTTTTTTGCAAAAACAGGAAAAGGTTATTATAATGGTTACAACCCATGGCTTAGCCTTTATAATCGATGAAAAGAACTTTTTAGCCAAAACATCCCGACAGACAATATTTATTCAGACTAAATATGAGAAATCCTGTATTCATACAAGCACTTTTGTAGAAACCTACAGCTTTAAAAGTAGTCCGACTCTGTCGCAATACCATCACTCTCAGAACTAAGTGTTTCTTAACTGTTTTATAGGGGGAACATAGTAGCTAAAATACGTTGAAATGCTTGCTATTGATACCAATTAATTTTTTAGAACGACGTCATTTTAAATGATAGCGATCCGGAATGCTGAAATTAGATGAGTTGAGAATATGAAATACCGCATATATAGTGATATTTACAGCTGAAAAGTATATAAATATCATAACATTATATTATTTAGAATAAGGTGAGTTGAATTTGCGTCTAGAATAATTTTCCGGAAAACATTTATAAATGAGTGGCGCGCTTGAATTTTGCAGATAATAGGCTATATATTTGTCAATAAAATTTCATTCGCGATAAAAATATCAATCTTCGAAACAAAAACAATGCCTCTAACAGTTTTATGAGTGCAAAAGTGAAATTTCAAAATGGCTTCATCCTTGCTAATTCTTAGTTTTCAGTTAGTGACATATCTATTATAATTTCCTAGTGTCCAATACAAAATTACTTCTTGCGTCTTCAAGAAAATATTTTTAACACTTTTTTATTTCATTGTTATCGTTTCCGCTTGTATTATATTTTATAACGCCTACTTGGAACTACTAAAACACCCTTACAAAACTGTCTTCTGATTATTTTATAAGTATCGCTTATTAAGTATGTTGCATAAGTGCAGTAAGGGAAGTTTTCACAACGCTACTTTTTGAGTGTTAGACAAATTTTATAGTAACTGCCAAAATGTTTATAAAATTGTTTTGTAGTGTTTGTAAAACGCCTTACACAATATTGATGATAACTATAATGTTTTATAAAACGGTGCCAATTTCCTATTTATAGCAGTTTTATAAACACATTGAAAACATTTCGGGGAGAAATCTAGTTTTATAATTTGTTTCTCCGAAACGTTTCCGCAACTATTATAAAATACGAAATTGCTAGTTGGGCGAGACTGGGTTGAATATTCAAAATTCATTTCTTTAGATTTGTTTACTGCCTGTCTTCAAGCATAGCTAATAGTAAATTACCTAATTAATACCTAATACCTGAGTTGCCATAGTATGAGTCGAAAAACGCAACAATTCAGTAGAATAAATGGTTCATTTCTATTAAATTTTTACGGACTGTTCTTCTAGACTCGAGATATAGAACCGACATACATATGAAAGTAGGCGAAACCATCACTCTCCTGCCTGTTGGCAGTGCGGTAATGAACACTCACCGACATACGTTCTCTGAAAAATCTAGTAACTTCGCCCTTTTTCTGTTTGACATAATAACGAATCAGATTTTACGCGTCGTAAAAGAAAGTCGAGAGTGAAAACCGGCAGTAAAATATGAGTTTTAATAAAAGGAGAACATATAAATTTCATTTAATAGCACGTAAAGCAACGGTAGGTGGCGCGAGGAACAGCCGTTTATAGAATTGGAGCTAGAAGTTATACTAGAACCGTGTGGTGTGACAAACTAGTAGTCGGTCCAGCAGATTCGGTATCGAGAAAACACGCTGTGACACCAGACGAATGGTCCTTACACGGAATTATTTCGGGTGGTGAGAAACGATGAATTACGTTTTCCGCTGGGTTTGGGAATGAATGCTGAGAAATATATTATACCATACCTAATTGGTATTCGCATCAGACTAGACGGGGAATTTATTTGTAGAAATGGCCGCATAAAACGGCAATTTATCTAATCAAAAGTTGAATAGGGTTTAATTGGGTTGAATCTACTGAAGTATAGTGAACGAATGGCATTCAAAGGTACCAAATACAAATATAGAAATAAAATCATGTCTTTCAACGATTCAACGGAAGAAAACTCTGGATATTTTTTGACTGAAATCTACGACCTCACTCATGAAAATTGCCGTGAAGGCATTTCCTCAAAACATATTGTATAATCATGTAGTATTCATATCACTTTTTTCAATTATTCTCCACAAAGGAAAACCAATTTCGCACACTGGATAAATTCACAGGGATCTCCCACTGAAAAAAGTGAAAATGGAATTTCTGCTTCACTATGTCGAGTTTTCTCATCATATGTTAAGCTTCTTCATGGCCTGTTATTTATTGAGTTTCGTTTTTTCCTTCAAATAAAATTACAAAATTATATTTACAGCGGAAAACAGTTAATGAAACATATAAATCAACAAAAAGCAGTAGAAAATTGGTGAGAAAGGGTGAATCAGGTCCAAAAAGAGTGTTATAGACTAATACAGTTTTCTTGATAATTAGATTTTGGTTTTAGTTGGACATGAAAGTTCGTAGGCTAATAAAAAATATTTTTTATTCTTTTTTGACGCGTTAAGGAAAAATGATGAGAGTGAATTTTACGATGCATGCGCACACCGTCACAAAAAACCGACACCCTGAAGTTAGCTTCTTCTTCTTCAATTTATATGGCTGTTGCTCCTCAGTTGAGTGCATAGGTAGGACTCTTCCTGTCTATATTAAACAAAAACTTCGACCAGAGGGCAGCTGTGTTGCTCGAGGCAATGCTGCCGCCTTAACTTTTCTCATTCATCTTTTCTTTTAGAAAAACATTAAATTTTTTATTAGGTGGCCGCCAGCCCTCTCAATATGACTTTCACAAAAACACATATATTATCGCACTGATGAACTCGTCGCCAGTCCCCAGCCTGGTTACTGGCGGAGTACTTAGATTTCAAGTACCTGTGTTTTACCTGAATTTGTGATGAATTAAATTACCTGAGTTTATGTCCCAGTTTCCACATTTGAAAAAGTATTTAGTAACGAAAAGTTAATCAATTTCAATTGATCATTTGGTAAATTACCCGAATTCTTCAATCTACTGATTTTCAAACATTCTTAAAGATTGATTTTAAAACATTTCTTCCTTCCGACTGTAACACATCTGATTCATGATTGAACAGATATCTTTCTGCTAAAAGGTGGTTTACAAATGTGGAATTGGTCTTTCTATTCACAAAACTACTTCTATGCTCTTCAAATCTTTGGGAAAATGTTCTCCTTGTTTGGTCAGTATAGAGTTTTGAACAAGAGTCACAAGTCAGCTTATATTATCATTAAAAACAATAAAGACAAAACTTTGGTGTCGGATAGATAAGGGAGTATATGAGAATATACTTAGTTAGTGAAGGCACTCTCGAAGAAGCCATTGTATGGCGAAATCCCATGGAAATCCCACAATAAAGTGTTTTTTGAATGCATTTTGCATAATTGACTTTTCAATTTTGAGGATGGACGCAGATGTTGGTCTTTGGAACACATACCTTTTTTTGATAGGCCCAATTGATGTGACATTGAAAAAAAGTTTTCCATTATAATTTTTTCAGATTGTGGAAGGAAGAACCTCTCTGAAAGGAATTATAAAATACGGCACCCCGGCTTTTCACGGAGAGCAACACCGTCCCTATTTGCATCGTTATATTTCAACCAATTCACACGGATGTATAATTACAAAAACCTTCCTCTTCAATCACTCCATCCATTGGTGAAAGCCATATGAAAATCCTTTCGGTAGTTTTGAGTTCGACTGACAGATAGAAAGATGAACAGACAATATATTACAAAATTTATTGTTGATCTTGAATTATTTTTCGAAATATTTTATGACAAATTAAGGTAAGGTTAGGTTAGGTCCAAAGTGAGTGGGTCTATTGGACTCTTCACCGCAATGCGCAAAGGTTTATTGTGGCTTACACCTATTCACACTCCACCTAATGAACACCGCTTCTCAACGAAGCCGATTAGTTTATATGGTGAGTGGTCTTTCAGGTCAGATAGTAAGAGTACTCTAAAAACCTGATTCGGTCCCCAGCTGGACACGCACAAATTATGTGCTCTGGTGAACAGAGGCGACACACACTGTCTTCCGACAGTCCGAGTCTCTGTATATGATGATTCAAGTGACAGTGATCTTCAAGAAGGCCTGTTAGACATCATAGTTCATCCCTATTGTAGTCCAACAACTGTTTGGTATCAAACTTTGAAGGGTGAATAAACGCCTTGGAGTGGAAGATTCTGCCAGAAGTCAATAAATCTTCTTGCCATCCAGGTGTTCAATCTTTGTTTGGCAAAGCCTGAAGCGATGACAACGACAGGTTCTGGTCCGATGAAGCTGCTTGCAGCACCCTCCTATGCTAGGGAGTCAGCAACCGCATTGCCTTCCAAGTACGGCCAGGAATCCAGACCAGAGACAATATGTTTAGTCTTCCTATCAAGATGCCGAAATAATGAAAAATTTTTGTTTAAAAGAAAAAAAACTGTTTTTTCGTTAATCAGCTGTCGCCCCCAGACGAACGACAACTCTCAGAAGTTGAGAAACCTGTGCGAGCTAAGGACTAACGATATCTTACCTTTCAACGTGTGATTCCTAACTCGGTTTTGATTCACTTGACCACAAATGACTTGATTTGTTTGGGATTTCATTAGAACAATAAAACAGAAATTAATAACATGAAAATTTCCTACATATTTATCATGAACTCATATCAACATTATAATAGATCATCGCTATGATCTTTATTGAATCCTCATGTCAAAGTATTTCACGTTTGTGGAACAATCCTGTACGTATATGAGCCATACATACCAGCATAATTACGAAGCAACAATTGTGTATGTATACCATACCCAAATTCAATTTACGCTCGGCGTACTTAGATTCGATCTGTATAAACATTGGCGGTGAGCCACGTTGCAATTGTTTATCTGCAATCAAAACCGGATTATTGTTAGCTCAGCACAGGTGTATGAAACTATCACCTTGGGATACTCCAGGCAGTTTTCAAAACACGTTTATGCTACTGCTGGTGTTCTGTGGTGGAACAAACAATTATTTATATGTGGACTATAATCCGCAGCTTTGACATATATCGTGCATTCTGTGGCTTTTGAATTTCTTCTGGAGTGAATGAGATGAAAACAGAAACAGTAACTACTCGCATATCATCCAATAGGTCCTGACTGACTGATACATACGTACGTACGTATAAACATATATACATAACCCGCATGTAGATATATGCTGTTCAATATTGTTATGTTTTCCCCTTGGGTTTGACAATAACTGAATACACTGTATAATCAAACTTCATAGTATTTCACTGCTACACTGAAAATACAACTCAAACATTCCAACTGAAACTTCACACAAATACTCAAATGTTTGTTGCCTTATCAGATCACTCCGTATCGCACTTTCAACAAGACTTCCTTGATCTGCCTGTTGGTAGTATTCATATATCGTAGTGAAGGTCCCTGGAAGATGATAGAAAAGTCTCTGGAAGTCTCTCGAAGCGACTCGATACCTAAAAAGATCGGGAAATGTAAGTCGAGTTGAGCGCGAACTTGGCCAAGTCACAGTCGATTGACGAAGACCAGCGGCGGCTGGAGTTATTTTGTTTCAAAGGATAGTTTACTACAATATAATTGTATCAGAATAAAGAAAGTGATACAACACAAAGTGGAGGATATGATTTGTATAAAAAGAGGCAAATGTTCATGAGATAGAACTGCGGCAACTGAGGGGAAAATTAGCTTCCCATCTCCAATAATCGCATATGATGATCAGAATACCCAAATGCACCTAATATAAAATAAAGATCGTAAGTAGCCGTACATTATGCAAATATTTTCGGAGTAACTGATGATGAAAAATACTTCATGATTGTTGGCATTGACAAAAATTATTTGTGATTTTATATTAGGTATATTAAATAAAAATATGGTTATTGAATATAATTTGGAGCGACTATGTTGAAAAATGATTTTATCAAAGGTGTGGCCATTGTTGCAAGTCATTATATTTTGACGAATCCTTGGACTAGATATTCTCTGGTTAAATGTTCAGTTCCCCAGCAGCCCCCTACGACTAATGGGGATGGGATTTGGACTGCTGAACCGGAAACCTTTGTTGAAAGTACACGGTGTTATGACTAGAATGTCCAATAACTAATGGACGTCCATTAGTTATTGGATATTCTGGTAATGATAAAGTAATATACTTTAATCTCGAAACAGGTACTTGTTCACTTATCGATTCAAAAATTGTATTTGCTGCATGCATCCTCTATCTCTTTCTCTGTCTTTTCATTATTAAATGATATTATTATTGATATTTAACCTTCTGTCGATATTACGAAATCAAAACTTTTTTAATATTGTCATCTTTTATGATACTATCCATGAATAAAATTAAACAATTTTCACAAAGATTTTATATATCTGGGTAGATGAAGCTACAATTTTAGCGAAACGTTTGTAAACATTATTTAATTATTATCTTGATGAGTCGTGAAACCATATTGTTAGCTTCACTATGTTGATGATACGTTCGTAGTATGGCAAGATGGTGAAAAGACAGTTAACAATTTTCTATTATATCCAAACTCTCTTGAAGCAAAAATCCTATTCACTATCCTTCTTGAATATTCTTGTAAACAGACGTGAAGATGGTGTATTGGGCCACAGAGTGTTAAGGGAACCAAGAGACATGGACAGGTACCTGAACAAAATCTCTAACCATCAGCCACAAAAAAAAGAGGAGCAAGTGAAAGCACGACGTATTTGTGAACCTGCGAATCTTTCTTAGAAGCTAAATCACCTGAAAAATGGTTTCAAAGAGGAAGAGTACTCCGAAGGAGAATTAGAGTGCCTAACTCTAGTTAGGCTGGTTAAGGGAAAGCTGTCCTTCCATATGTTAAAGATATTATAAACCGGATCTTAGAGAAACACTATGTGAAACCAATATCCAAAGCAACAACACTATAAGAAAAACTCTAAGGTCAGCTAAGGACCCCAGAAAAGCTTAAGCTTAAGTATACCAGATTTCTTGTAGCTGAGGGTCGATCTAGATTGAAACCACGAGAAGAAGTATGAGTACTCGCCTCGCTGAACACTAGAGAAAGTATCCACTCGAACAAACCGACAAATCAGCTGTAGCCGAACATGTTATCAACAAAGGCAGTCACATCATATCATTTGTTGATCCAGAAATACTGGATACAACTCAAAAATACTGTCCCAAAGTTTAGAGAGACAATAGAAATGTATTTATCATTCTGAACCATCTGTAAGGTTCTGTTGAAAACATTTTACGACATTTAATATTTTTTCATAGTTCTGGTTCGACATCAACTATTTTGGGCCTACTTATCGACATTACGATATTTCATAAAAACTCCGCTTTACTATGAAATCTAAATTAGAAACTCAGTTACCATTCTTAAGAGAATCACCAGCCACAATGTAATTGTCATTAACATTGAAAATGGAAATGGAAAACTAAAGTGATGATTTAACAAATAAATTTGATTTGACAACAAATTCACTGAAGATGATTCTAATTTTATCACATATTCTGACAGTTTTCGCTTTCAATCAGTCATCATTGTAGAACAAGAAGTAATATCTCGCAATGATTAATGAGCCTTCATCACATTTAATTGTAGTTGATCTCATGTCTCAGTCTTTGTCTTTGCATAAACGTTCATCAACTAACTAGTAAGTTTGCTATTGACACTAATGCAAACCCTACAGTACGACTCCACCAAACATAATATTTGTCACACTTTCAAAAATCATATTCCCAGTGTGTATCAGTCTATATTGACTCCTCCAAATCGCCCTCGATAACGACCACTTCTAGAAGCCTGCAAGGATCAATAACCTCACGCCATTTCGACTCGATCTCGTGAAATGTCACAGAGCTGGAGTTGACAACTGAAATATTTACGGCCGCCCTAACTCTTTTCTAGTAGACTTCATTCCAACTTGGCGAATAAGTTTTCGCCACAAAACAAAGTAATACATGATGTAGGGAGCCATATATTAGGTGTTGAACATACCGGGATATGTAGGGAAGATTTATAGCTACACGTTTGAATGTGCGTAGGGGTTACTACAAAAAATGTTCAATGTCAAAGAAGGCCGTGAGGGGGCCGAATCCTTATCCGAAATAGCAACTCCATTCAAGAATTCGCTCACAGTTATTTCAATAGATCAATGACTATAAGTACTCGTTAAGATAACTCTTGCATTCGGTTTAAAATGTATTTGTCTACGAAAAAATTGAAAGCTACATACATAACTGTATCAGGTAGACATAAATCACAATTCTGGACGACAGAAGCGAAAGGGAGAAAGATAACAAACCGTTGATGAGAATAGGAATTTTTGAAAAAGGGTCAGAAATTAAATGAATGCTGGACTTATGAAAGGAAATTATGAGTTATTGTAGCAGTGTATAAACAGCACTAACAGCTGCATATGTCGCGTGTTTTCTTTTTCCGGAAATTTGTCTATTTTTTTTTTGGAACTTAACTTCAAAGGAGTATCTCCTTTATAGTGAAACTTACTGTGGAATTTGGTTAATACGTAACTCATGAATTGAATGTTACAGCGAAAATATATAATTTTAAATTAGTGTTGTAAATCATGCCGTAGAGAAAATAACGCCGGCCGCAACTGGTAACTATGAACCAATTGTAACGTAGCTAAGAGCGCGAGAATGTACGATGTTCGCTGCCGCTCTAGATGCTACCGATTTCGATGTAATTCGAACGAAATTATCTACCGCATTCGATTACGATATACATTATGTGTCACTTCTCATAGAAACACCACCATATATTTCGTAATATTCCAGGTAGAACGATGAAACTCTCAGGACTGATGGAAATGCTCAAAATGCACCTACCATCTGAATGAGGTTGTGTAAAGTGATATACAGTGTCCGTCACTCGCGATGTAACACTCCATTTTTACGGTAAAACATATTAGGGGGCAAAATAGGCTCAAAATTCCTTCAGATTCGTGATCAGGACTTTATACGATTACACTTCTGTCCTAAAAAATCCGAATTTGTCTTACCTCTTATGGAAACATCCCCGTATTTTCCATAATATTAAAGATAGAACTACCAGAATGGAATTGGCCAAAGTGATATACACTGTCCGCCACTTTTACGGTAATACATATTACGGCGCAATATAGTTCGCTTCCAATACCTGATCCCTTCATTCTATCTGGAGAGTACGCTCAGGTATGAAAGATCAGATGCTGTGAGGTGCTATTATCCATTTTAGCACCACAGCACCACATTCTCAGATTATCGAGAGAGTGTGAAGCAGTGTATGAAAAATTATCGATGGCGGCATCTATTATAACTGAAGAAGATTATTCGTAAAACTAATTCTGGTTGCTGAACATCTAAATTCTATCCCAACCAGAAGTGAGTGCTCTCGATTGATGAAAAAATAGAAAAAATCTATATTCAATGGTTCACATCTCGAAAACTGTACAATTCTGAGCTTTGGCTGTGGACACTTTCAATCAGCACGTCAAGAACTACAACATATCAAAATTTCTGCAAAATTGAAGGCAAGCCATTTCTCATAAGAAATGTGCGGGGTCCTTTATCAAAATATTGAGGAAACATTTCACCATCCGAAACAAAATTAATCTTCATACTCATTGCCACACCGCAACA
>WOGP01008725.1:0-11072 GCA_015342065.1 Leptinotarsa undecemlineata
AATCACACATAAAAACAATAAGTCAAATCAAAATACTTTTATTGACGGGTGTTACTTTATTTCACAATAGACAGTTTCGCTTCCTTCGCCTTTCCTACGCAGTTGAGCCTTTTTATATGCAATTATTAATGCAAAACAGCGTAAGTTTGCTTAGGTCACGCACTTTGCGACTATCCTAGTCTAGAAATATAGTTAAGGACAGAAATTGGCCCTTGGAACAATCTGAAAAAATCATTATGGCCCGAAGGCTTCAAAGTTTGGAGACCCGTGGTTACGACCATAAAAAATATATATTTTTACTGGCTTTTCAGAAAACAAGGAAATAATTGTTAGGAACTTTCTTCTCTTCCTTTCAAGGTCAGAACAAAGTCAGATTTCTCTATTTCGAAAAATGACAACGTCCAAGAACCAGACTGTAAAAGTCCTACTCACTTTATCAGTACCTATGATCCTTTATGCAATGAATTAGTTTTCGAACTCTTTTTGGGAGGTATTTCATTTCAAATAAATTGGCCCCATTAAACAATTTCTCTTTCAATATGAAATATATCGCCCTCAATGGTTAATCATAAACAGAAACCGGTAAATAACATCCTCGAGAGATCATTTCACCGTAAATAAATCCTCCCGAAATCAGCGTTAAATTTTCCGCTTCGCCGAGAGTTGTTTCCCACATTCTTACCCCATTCCGTTATGGGCTCATAAATCTCCGAAGTTTCTTTATTAGGTACATCTCACTTTCTCATTTAGTCTCTCCCCCGAACAAAGGCGACAAAGAAGGGTTGCCTCGCTTGATATTTCGTTTAGAACGGGAATTCAATTCGCCGAAATACGTCGGTATATTGATGCGTATTTGTTCACGGGGTTGAGTTATGGAACTGTGGGGTAGGTCAGTCAATAAGGGAGGAAGTTCGGATATTTACCCGGAACAGTTGGGTTCCCAGAGAGTATTTGACAAAAAAATGTTCAACGAGTTTGGTCAACATCTTGAACTAGATATAAACTAGGTGAATCAAAAATTGTTTCAGTTATTCTGAAAGCGAACTAGAATATAATTATAATTAACTTCACATACTTTTTCTATCTCTTATGGTAACTATGATACAACATTTTTATGTTTATGACTATTTACTACATTGATATGTTTTCTTGACTTGCTAATAATTTGAACGAACAAATAGCTTAGTCATTAGTTGCGTTTTTGCTACAATTCTAATACCAGAATGATCAGAAGAAAATAACTTTCTCCCATTCCATTTATACAAACTGTATAGGAAGAAGTGATTATCGTGTAATTCAATATACATATGAAAGTGGTTGTCTTGTTAGGACCTTTTATTTCGTGTATGTCTATGTTCATGTGAAAATTGTTGTTTCGAAAAAAGTTTTTTTCAGTTTGTATCTAGAAACTTCCATATAAAAACACTTCATTATAAGATTTTCACTATACAGTTTTACAAAAACGCAACACATGTTTCGCCATACAAGGTCTTCCTCAGGCATGTCTTTACTGACTAAATCTATATATGTAATACTTTAAATATATTTATACAATTCAAAGTATCAAAATTTCGAGTGCCTGAGTTTTACCTAGCCAATTAATGTTAAATATGTACCTGAGTTTGCAAAGAATGAAATGACCTGAGCTTATGTACCAGTTTAAAAAAATATTCAGTGACGGAGAATCATTTAATTCTGAATTACCCGAATTCTTGAATCTTTTTATTTTCAAACATTCTAAAACATTAAATTTCAAACTTTCCTCTTCTAAATGTAACACGTCATATTTATGATTGCACCCACGTTCCTCTGCTAAAAGATGATTTGCAAATATCAAATTGGCCTTTCCATCGAAGAAACTGCTTCTATATCCTTTCATTCTTTGGAAAAAAGTTCTACCTGTTTGGCCAATATAAAGTTTTGAGCAAGAGCCACAATTCAACATATATACTGCTGATCTAACCAACACTGAAGTTTTGTTTCTAATAAATTTACTTCAAGTATTATTCCTTCTGTAAGCCACGTCAAATCATTCTGTTTTTTTTTAACGAGCGATATTATTGGTGTTGATAGATACATGATATATTCATCTTTATAGAGTTTATCATAAACAAAATTGCTTCCTTCCTATCCACGAAAAAAAAATCCTGATTAACGAATGCACATGGTACTCAGGATGTTATTTACGAGAACGCTTGTTGAGACTACAGTAGGCAGGAATTCATATACCTGCCCACTGTGGGCCACAATTGCATGAGGTTATTCCACAGTATCATTCAACTCCGTTGAATGTGAGGCGTTGAGGACCAGTCAAGTCGAACCAGTTCTCTGTGTGAAACGAAACCCTAGACAAGAAACCTCTTCATTTTTTCGGTAGATAGATAGAGTGCGGAATCGTCTATCATATACGCAGTGATCGGAAAGCAACACATTTCGTCTCTTCGATGTACTCGTGTAGACCCGTCAGAGCCCCGAAATGTGAGCTGAAAGATTTTCATGGATCCTCTTCACCACATTTGCCTATTACTCCTCAGGCTGAGAAAAAGATGTGCAGGATGTTCTTCACGAGATCGCTCGTTGAGACTACAGTTAGCAAGAATTCATATTCCTGCCTGCTGTGGGCCACAGTTGCATGTGGCTAATCCACAGCATCTGCCAGTCCATTGAATGTGTTCGTAGGTTGGTGTGGTGTTGAGGACCAGTACTTCGTATGGAACGAAGTTCTAGATATGATCACTGCAAGACGATCCCTATGTTGGCTTACATTGTTCATGCCTTGATAGGGTGGCCGAGGATGTGATGTGTTATTTTGGCACTACTTAATGGGCAGAGCGAGGTGTTAGGTGAGTTTCTCAGCTACCCCATCAAGGCATGAGTAATGTAAGCCAAAATAGCAATCATCCTGCGGTGCCATCAAATGAAATGGCAGCAAAACCCAATAATGGTAACCGTCAACTGAGAAATGAAAAGGGTTCATATCTAGGGTGTCGTTACACAAGCAGTACTGGTACGACTAGACTGGGTCTCAACGCCACATCAGTCTACGAACATATACTACATTGATATACAATTATTATTTCTATTGGAATCGAGTTTCTCACTCGTAGATAATTATTGAACAAAAAATCAACCCTTGTCTGAAAATTAGTTAAACTTGTCAAAGTTATAAGACTGTTTCAAAATAACAGATGATAATTGCAAGATATTTTGTTTATGAAAAAGTAAATTTGACTCAATTCGGATATGTTTTGTTTCTGAATATACTCAAATATTCAACAAATTTCAGTTTCATTTTCATATAATTTCATTTCAATTAGAAAGGAATTCCCTTGTGTGATGGGGTATATCAAACTAGATATAACTCAAAATAGAAAGAATCTTTAATATCTGTCTGTTAAATCTCATTTTCCGTTAACTAGGTGGATCCCCCCTACAAACAACAACTCTGACAAGTCGAAACTTGTGCAAGCTAAGGATCAATGAGATCTTGCATTTTTACGTGCGATGCTTAGCACGTATCATGTGGAAACTAATTGAACTCTTTTGGATGCAAAAAAGTCCCATTTCTTTTCACAAAACCGCATTAGAAACAATATTTCACGTGACTCATTTCCACTGAAAAAAGTGATTTTCCTACTCACAATTTTTCATCAATTATCAATCATCAGACTCCTAGGGTCCCTTAATTCTAGTTCACACATGAATAACTGTTTCTCATGTTAATTTTAAGTTTTGGAAATCATGAGCAAATTAGTGGCACGTATAACCAAATATTGTTATTCTATATATTTTTTCTCATCTATTTTAGTATAATTTCAATACGCCACTTCAAGAGACAGATTGAGACAAAAATGAAAGTTATTTCTGAGAATTTGGTGCCCACTATTTTGGAATTATAGATAGTGGAAATGAAAGGCGGGTATTTATTTCGCCGGATTCCAGAGGTCAAAAGGGTATTTCAAATAATTGAATGAATTCAAAAGTATTGTCTCATTCTGTATATTCCTAAATCTCATATAGCACCGATAACAAATTGTCGTAATCATAAATTATTCATATTCAAATTAATCTTCTGACCTAAAACAAACAAATGAATTGTTAAACGATTGGTAAGATTTGTTGAGGATAATAATAGCGATAAAACACTTCCTCCAAATAGCCATAAATCTGACAGCCATGAAATGAGCATCTATTGAAGTCGTTATTGTATGGTGAGTGGTCTTTCAGATCATATGGTGAAAGAACGGCTCTGCCAATATTTGAAAACCTTATTCGGTGCACAGCGGGGCACGCACAGAGTATGTGCTCTGCTGTTTCATCATTTTCCATACAGAGGCGACACACACTGTCTTCCGACAGTCCGAAACTCTGCATTTGATAATTCAGATGACACTGACCTGTGAGAAGGCCTGTTGACATCGTAGTTCATCCCTACTGTAGTCCAACAACGTTTCGTTTCAAACTTCGAAGGGTGAATGTACGCCTTGGAGTTTGCCAATCCTGGAAGATTTTACCAGAAGTCCATAATTTTTTTCCATCCAGGTGTTCATCGCCTAAAGCGATGCCAATGATAGGTTTTGGTCCGATGAAGCCGCTTGCAGCACCCTCTTTTGCAAGGGAGCCAGCGTCCTCAAATGCCTTCTGGGAACCGAGACCAGATACAATTTATTAAGTCTTTCTATTGAGAAGAGTCGTTTTTGCTTGGTAGGTGGCAAGAGCTTCGAAAGCCGCTTAACTGTCCGAGAATATTTTTAATGACTTGTGTATAAGGTTTAATTCTACAAATCTCTCTGCACACAGTTCAATAGAATTGAATTCCGCTTGAAATACAGTATCATAGGTCCATAGGCAGGTTAATATTCCTGTCCTGGTATTGCGACTGAAAACACCTGTACCAAAATCTGTAAGTGGTTTCGATCCATTTAGTAACCAACGGGGATCCGCTCTTGATATTTCCTTACCCCGGAGAGTCCAGTCCTCTCTACTCGGAAACAGTGTTATATAAGTCAGTTCGTAGTTGATAATTGGAGGCATAATGTCAGTGGTCATTCACAGAATATTGTGACTATCAATGTAAACCAGCAGTTATTGTGTTTTGCATTAGATTGATTTGTGCAGTTCGCGATGGGCACAAGTCTATACGTAGTCCATCTAGCCTCTCTCTCCATGGCCGCTGACGGTGTTGTACTGATGGCACCACAAATGGCCAGACAAGCCTGTATCTGTAAGCCAGAGAGCTTTGTCAGATCCGTTTTCTGTAAAGCCTTCGGCCACCAGGCAATTGTTTCGTAAGTGATCTGGCAATCATCACATAAATCTAATGGATTTGTTTTGGACACAAAAGCCAAGTTTTACCACAAATCCTTCGCCATATCCATAGGGTCAGTATGGCTTTGGGCGAAATTTTATCCAAGTCAGCGTTTTTTATCAAAGACAATGCCAAGCGATCTTACCTCCCTTCCAAATTAATTGACCTCACCATTAAGGAAAAGTGGCGTCGTCCAATTTTCCCCTCCTGGTGAAAGGGATTACCACAGTTTTTCTGGGGTTGACAGACAACTGCTCCTTCTGGTACCAACTGTGAGCAACGTTCATCGTACTTTAGAGGATATTACAAGTTACCCTTCCCGACGTAGACCTTGCCAGGATGACAAAGTCATTTGTATAGGTTTGCAGATCTACTCCTCTACTGTCGAAGGCATCAAGCGGAATATCCATCAGGAGCAACCACAGAAGGGAAGACAGTACTCCACTTTGAGGGCAGCACCTTGTCTTTGAACCTAATGGCTTCATCTTGAAGAGTCGCAGTTGCAGTTCTATTTACTAGCAAGGCATATATCCAGCCAGTTATGGTCGATTCTATATGCATTTTCCAGCCAAGTATGATCCTATAGCTGTGAAAACCTTCTTGGCGACCTCCCTATCGTTCTTTTTTGGACAGTTAGCGCCCTCAACAGTCAGATTTCCAGGAAAGAGGTTTTTTATCAAAAGCTCTAACGTTTTTTTTGTAGAGGTCGTGAATGTTCCGTCGGGTAGTTCCAGCGACCCAATTTTAGCAGTCGCCTCTCTGGAGAGAATTTTGTAAACTCTTGAGCTTTTGGGTACACCAGAAATACTCTCACAGAATTTTCTCGAAGACTTCCGTTTTGCCTTTGTAATTTCCTTGTATGTCGTTAGAGTAGTTTCATAAAGTTCCCAGTTACCAGAGTCTCTAGCTCGAATGAATAATCGTTGAACTTCTTTTCTTTTTTTCAAGGCGCTTTTGATCCACCAAGAAGATTCATGGTTATTTCTTTTAATTCTCAGTGGACAGTTCTCATGATAGGATAAGATCACTGCTTGGCGAAATTGCTCCGCTACTGTATCCATACTATCACAACTGTGAATATATATTAATCCGTCTTCAAAATGCGATTGGAATGAGTTTTTATACCACTCTAATCAATAGATTTTGAGTCACGATATTCAACTACTGGTCTTAGACCTGTTTCTCCAAATACAAATTGAATTTTCTTCAGATTGTAGAAGGTGTAAATCCCCAAAAAAGTCAATAAAAACTTGTTTCTTTCACAAACAATGACTTTCGTTCAATTTTTGTATCATTACGCATTTTATGGATTTCTTACATTGCAAAATCTTTCCATGAAGTAAAGAACATGTATCCCTTGTATACTTTTATCCAAAAATAATGTTTTCCTACTGAGACATAGTTCCGAGGAGTCATCAAACCTAAGAAAAATATTTATATTGTCAAACAAATAATAATTTCACTTTATTATTTTCAAAACGATTGTCAAACACGGTCAACATGACTCCCTAAAAAAACAAAGGCCATCGGCTATCGGGCCTTCGACCTTACTGATTCAATTTAATGACCGGCACATGTTTTGCCATCAGATTCTTGATTTATCTTTTCTCTTTTCCCCCTCAGTAAATGTTTATTCTGCAATAAAAGGTTTTGAATCGAACAGAGCAGTCGATACATATTTTGTTACTTACTCGTATATTCGTCACTTTCAGGAAAATAAGGCCATACATTTCCAAATGAACCCGACAGGAGTTTTTAATGCGTGTTAGACAATAGACAGCGAGTTAAAGTTCTTATAATGCATTTCATAAACTGTCGATGAACAGTTGCTATGCATATACAGTGCATGAGTGCATTCCATGTAATACGAACCACCCTAAATAACTTTTGGTACAATGATTTGCAGGAAAAATAAAAAAACACGTCCACCATAGTATACAGGGGGACACATTTTGACATATTTACATTTGATCTAACTTTCCCTATCGCACCCCCAGAGCATGTCACCATTTTTTTAAGATCATGAACGAGCCGAGTGATATAGTGAGTAGTTTGAATATATTAACATGTATCATTTGTATAAATTTCACATCTTTTTTGACACAGCCATCTTCACCAACAGTGAGTTTCAACCTTTTTGTAAATTTCCAAAAAAAATTACCATTATATCATATAAATTTTTGTAGCCTTTCCTTGAAGATGAAAATGAATTTCATCGAAATATTGGAATAACTTGTGTCAAATGAATACAATTATCTCATTTAAACGCAATACCAAGTTATGTTGAATTTTAAGATCCTGCATTTAAAGTTCAGAGAAACTGTAATGATTCAATAAAAAAATATTTGAAGTTGATGAGACTGTAAAATCTGTAAAAATTTTACACTTTGTCAAAGGTTCATCAAGCAATCTGAGACCTATAATTTCCTCAAATGTTTCTTGCACTGAGAAACTTGTCTCTTTTTTATAGAAATTTTAACTGAAGCATATGAACTCGACATTCAATATTTGGATGTTTTCTCTAAATTCCATCACATCAAACTACATGATAAATTTGCAATCGCTATCTTAGATGCTGTATATTTTTTCAGCAACGTCTATTTAGATGCCCGTCTCAAAATATGGGAACTTTTATGTCAATTTCGTAATATTCATAAAACTGTCTTTCTCAACAATACATATCTCTCTTTCAATAATAAAATATATGAACAAACTTATAGTACTCCAATGGGAGCAAAGATTAGCCCAATTTTGGCCGCATATGTCATGGACGACCCGCCAGATATGGTCTTAAAGGTACTTCCCTTTTACCTCTTTTTCATAAAGAAATATGTAAATGATGAAGGAGAAGAAGAATATATTTATTCAAATAGGTAATCATAATGCACAATATTATATAAAACATATTACTAACATAGAAATTGAAAATAATTATATGAAAAACTCCAAATGTATTGTCATTTCCCTCCCTAAAGGTGAAATAATTGATATTGTGATTATTTTCAACAGGTATGACCCAATTATCGAAACAGAAAACGATGAACAATGGGTTCCTTCCTTTGACACTGAGTTCATCAGAACACCGGTGAATATTATTCTTATTGATTGATATCGTAAACCTGTCAGTTCTGGTAGGTTCCTTAATTACCGGTAGTATTACAAAAAGTTCCCAAGCCTCAAATTCTTTCAAATAAAAACCTCAATATTTCAAGGTACTATCAATAATAACGAGTTGGAATAAACTCCTGTTCAGTCTAATAATAATAAAAATGGTACTATTCCACCTCGAGATCATATTTTGTTCTCTTTCTCTACCTAACATCAATGATGTGACACCTGAGTTATGCAGAATTTTCAAAAATTCAAATGTAAAAATAGCTATCAGAACCATTTGCACTATCAATGAATTGTTATTGAAACTTAAAGATAAAACTCCTATACCTCTTGAACCTTCTTGTAGCGACCATAGATATATTCTTTTCAATATTGAAACAGGTCTAAGACCAGTAGTAGAATATCGTGACTCAAAATCTACTGATTGGAGTGGGTATAAAACTCCCTCCAATCGTACGAGGATGGATTCATTACCATTCACAGTTGTAATGATGTGGATATAGTAGTGATGCAATTTCGCGAAGCGAAGAATTCACAAGATTCTCTCTAGAGAGCCGGCTGCTGAAATTGGGTCGCTTTAACGACCCGATGGAACATTTTTGACCTCTAGTAAAGAAACTTTAGAGCTTTTAATAGAAAACCATTTTTCTGGAAATCTGACTCTTGGTAACTGACTTCCCGTCTTCGAGAACGTTTGGTACGCCGCAAATAAGGTTATCGCAACACCGGCAGTTGAATGGGCTATCAAGTCTTTTCAGCCCTTCAAATCTCCCGGAGAGGATGGTATATTTCTAGCTCTTCCTCAAAACGGACCGAAAATAATTTTACCTATTCGCACAAAATTGTATATAGAGGTAGTTTGAGGTGGAACTATGTACCACCCAGTTGGTTGGCAGCAAGGGTGGTATATATACCTAAAGTGGGTCGGAGAGACCCACACCCTAAATCGGTGCGACCAATCAGCCTTAGATCCATCCTGTTGAAAGGACTTGAGAGGATACTGGACGGACACATTAGGAGGGTAGCATTATATGCATATCCCCTGAATAACCACCAGTATGCTTATCACACTAGCATTTAACAACCTCGTTGCGAAAGTCTCCCAATCCCTTGACAACAAGCAGATTGCGGTTGCTGTATTTCTTGATATTGAAGGAGCATTTGACAATGCACTACCAAAAATCTATAGGTTTGTATCTGGCTAGGAAGGGTATAGAATCGACCATAACTGGCTGAATCTATGCCATGCTAGTAAACAGCACTGCAACTACGAATCTTCAAGACGAGGCCATTAGGTTCAGGGTTACCAGGGGCTGCCCTTAAGCTAGGGTACTATCTCCCCTTCTGTGGTCGCTTCTGATGGATAGTCTACTTGATGCCCTTGACAGAAGAAAAGTGGATCTGCAAGGTTATGCAAATGACCTTGTCATCCTGGCAAGGTCCACGTCGGGAAGGGTAGCTTGTAATATCCTCAAAAGCGCGTTGGACGTTGTTCATAGTTGGTGCCTGAGGGAGCAGATGTCTGTCAACCCTAGCAAAACTGTATTAATCCTCTTCACCAAGAGGAGAAAATTGGACGATCCAACGACACTTTCGGAACGGAGGTGAAATATCTTAGTATTATCCTTGAGAAAAGATTCACCTGAAACGCTCACTTGAAAAAAGTTTTACACAAAGCCAGACTGTCTCTATGGACATGTCGTAACATTTGTGGTAAAACTTGAGGTTTAGGTCCCAAACAAATCCACTGGATTTATGTGATGATTGTAAGACCAATAATCACTTATGGTTCAATTGCCCGGTGGCTGAAGGCTTCACAGAAAACGGCCCAAGCGAAGTTCTCTGGCTTACAGAGACAGGCTTGTCCGGCTATCAATGGTACCACACCGTCAGCGGCCATGGATATTCTTCTAAATCTACCTCCTTTCCAAATTTTTCTAGGCTAGATGGACTGCATACAAACTTGTGCATATTGCCAATTGCACAAATCAACAGACTGTTGGTTGAGTCACAGAATTCTGGAAATGACTTCTGACTGACTTTATGCCTCCAACTGATCCATCTGTGGTTCACAGATAGATCAAAAACACCTTCCGGTTCTGGTGCAGGTGTTTTTACTCGCAGACTCAGGACAGAGATATCTACCTGCCTAGGAATTGTATGTGGAGAGAATGGTTAAATCTAACCTCACACACAAGTCAATATAAATATTCCACATGCCACAGTCAAGTGGCGTTGGTAGCTCTTGGCTCCTACCGAGCAACGTCTAAATTAGTAGCAAATTGCCAAAAACGACTCTCTTCGATAGGAAGACTTAACAGATTGTCTCTGCTCTGGATTCCAGGCCATACTGGCCTGAAAGGCAACGAAGCTGCTGACTCCCTTACAAAGGAAGGTGCTGCAAGCAGCTTCATCGGACCAGAACCTGTCATTGCCATCGCTTTAGGCTTTGCCAAACAAACTTTGAACACCTGGATGGCAAGAAGATTTATTGACTACAGTAAGGCTGAACTACGATATCTAAAAGGCCTTCTTACAGGTCACTGTCATTAGAATCATCATGTGCAGAGACTTGAACTGTCGGAAGACAGTGTGTGTCACCTGTGTTTGAAACATGATAAAACAGCAGAGCATATATAGGTGCCAGACC
>WOGP01008726.1:0-11071 GCA_015342065.1 Leptinotarsa undecemlineata
ACTGCAAAACTGACTAGCACCAAAACAAATTTTGAATTTCATATACTACACTAAAACGCAGTAACAGCCTATTTTTGATTAAATTATTTGATTCAATCAATTTCAAATATCAGAGTAGTTAGAAAAAGTGATCATCCATTATTATACTTAGTTGTGGAATATTACATGTTTGTTTACCTGCTCGCCCAGGATAAAAAATTTAAATCCTCATTAACTCAAAAGCACTAAAAGTGGACATACTGCTTTGTTAGTTGGGAGGGCAGTATACTTATTCAAACATAACATGGAAGTCAATAAATCGAATTCATTATATTTTCGAAAGTCATAAAGCTCCCAATTGATCTAACATGAATATCAAATTCACATTAAAGAACATCGGATCAAACCATTCGTACTTGAAACTTCCATTCCATAAATGTATTTATGGCTCTTTCATATGAAAGTCATGATACTTAAACGTGAATAATCACCAAACTGCATGATACAGTGAAATTGGGTCATTCGATCGAAGAGACTTGAACTTGGAGTATCGAATTTAGGTCAAACATTGAGCTTTATGCTGCGGATTTCTCCAAGTAGTATTCATTTATAGAAGTTGTCAAGGTGAAAGCTGCTTAAGAGACAAAACATGAAAATATTATTTACGAAACATTGGAGAGGAATTGTAAAACTGCGGGTTTTCATATAGCTGGGTAATTAGTGAAATAAGTGTTTATCAATCTTCAGTAACCCTTTCGCCATTGCCGTGATTATTTTATTCGAATCTTTGGCAGCTGCTGTCACCAGATGCATATTTCTCCACATCAAAATTTGGATGTCAGGCAATTCCGATGGCTGCTCTTTTTGAAATCTGATTATTTGGTATACCTACTTATATTCACTCACATTATATTGTTTCAGAATGATGCTGAATATGCTCCAACTGAATTTAATTGTTTGATAAAATGCCTTTTCCTTACTATGCTCTTCTCGATAGATTGACTTAGAAGTCTCTAATTTGTTTTTGCTCTCTTAATTTCATCATACTCTACGAGGATTGTGTTTTTCTCAGTCCAAAAGAAACTGAAAGTACAAGGTTTCTGAAATGAAGTGTAATGAGTAAAACAACGACCCATGAAAGAAATGAAAAAAAAAATCAATAAAAGCTCATACATAAAATTAAATTCTATAAAATAATAGAAAAAAGAACAAAGGAAGTGCCGCCAATTTAACCATGCCATTTACTATTGCTTCAACCTGTTAAACAACTACAAACGCACCAACTCAGTACAACCGAACAATATATAAACTCTTTGCAAAAAGAAAGTCAACTCAGACAAAATGATATGTGAACTCTCTCAATATCAACTGATTAGTAAAACAAACGAACACTCTTTGATGGTTCACGGTCAACCATAGGTTCCGTAGACCCGGTGTGTCTTCAACTCCCCACCTCCTCACCCTGCTTACGATTTTTTTAAATTTCGCGCCACGCGCTTAGAAACAAAATACCTTCCCTATTTAGGCCACCTTTTTCAGCCTCGAAGGTTGAAGGATGAGACTGCCGAACTCGTTTCGAGGAGCTCCGGTGACCAACTTTTTGTTTCTGTCGCAAAAACTCCCAAGCCCTCGTGTCAGCAACGCTAGCCACAATCTCAGCATTTTTAACTTTCCCACGCGTATAATCATCGGCAGGATGTAATATATACATTTGTTTAGTCTAGCTCAACTTGTACATGACCGTAACAACGCTCAAAGGTCATGAAGTAGTTCAAACACTTTTTCATCTGGGAAAATATCGACACCGAAGAACCAGGTGATCGACCACGATCTCTATTAATAAAATAATATTTTACGTTATTATCGCAATGGCAGTAATAACAGTATTTTAAGCTGCCTTTCTAGATTTTAAATTTTCTAGTACCTGAAGAACAAACGAAGCTGAACCAACAGAGAATCTGCTGAAATGTAATAGAGTGCAAATTTTAAAGTTCAACACAAGAAGATGCTGTGTCCATTTGAGCACTGAATAGTCGAATCAGTCGATAACTTCTATTCATAAATTACGACTCAAATGAACAATGCTGAAAAATTTCTGTATCTATTAGATGGTTTCGAAAGTTTTGTCCATTTCCATGCGTCTACTTTGAACTCTAATATCTCACTGAATATTTATTCGAATCAATCGATTTAGACGCCATTCAAATCTTTGCAATTTAGCCAATGTAACAAAAGTCAATCGATTTATGTCATCAGCATACACATTATTTTTTCGGGATACACGATTGAGGTGACGAAGAACGTTTTTGGCTGGTCCTGATTGACGAAAGTTTTACCGATCCATCAAAAACCGTTTGGAAGTTGACGTCCAGTTTTTTCGCCACCCCACGCACCGTTTGCAATAGGTCAGTTACTACCAGGCTCTCCAAATCCTCTTCTTAGATTATTGTAGGTCAACCACATTAGGGTTCATCTCCGTGGATGAAATCTCCGGAATGAAATTAATGAAATTCTGCAAGCCAACGTAGAACAGTGCGTTCATCAACACCATCATTGCCAAATGCTTGGTTGATTTTTCGAGCTGTTTTGGCAGCGATCTGAATCAATTTGAATTCGTAGAGAAAAATAGGCCGACATTTTCAAAATATATTAGGTGCTGATTCGCCCAGAGCAATGTTGACCCCACGCAGTAACTTCAGTTTAGCTCCTTTTGTATCTATTTTCTCAATAAGCAATAGGAATTATTGGACCCCTATGGAAACTTTTCACCGACGTTGGAAGTATATATTTTTCTCTTGTGTTCAAACAATCAGAAAAGTAAGGTGTGTCAAAACAATTATTCCCGCAGGATATAACGAATAAAAACTACTATCTCTGGGAAACCTTCATTTCCATTTAGAACGAACGTTTCGAAAATCTGCATTGTTCACTTAATGCCACAATCTTTATCGATTCCAAACCAGAGCTCTGTGGTCATTGTTAACTAGTAGCTGATATGGTTAAATCTGCATATTATTTCCTTAGCGGTAATAGCTTCCGCAGGGTAGGCGCTACAGAAATTTTTTCGAGGGATTTGAAGAAATTAATTAAGCCAGAAGGTGTGAATACATTGAAATGAATATTATACAGCGTATTTGCTAAATACGGTACACAACTTCAGAGAGTGATTCGAAACGTTGTTTTAAGAAAAACAGTTTCTATGAACGTATGTCCGGATTGGCTTCGTTTCTAAGATACAGGGCGTTGAAGTTTAAAAAAAACGGTATTCATAAGATATCATGAATATCCTTACACAGATTCTATTGACATTTGCTACAATCATTCAAAGTTATAGGGCGCTTATGCAGCTCTAACTTAATTGAAATTATCAGGTTCAGTGTTATCTCAGTAGACACCACAGCCAATAATAAAAAAATTACGCCACTGACTTGTAGTTTTTTACTTCAATAGATTATTCAACTAAAAATACACCTTTTATGTCACCTGTGTTTTCTTGATATCCAGATTTGTTTTCGAGAGAAAAAATTGTTGTCACTTTGCATATCATAAACATCTACTCTTGAGACTGCTGACAGTGATAGTGTTGTCATATCAGTGAAAGTCAGAGTTGTCAATTAGCAGTGATTCCATTACGAATAATCATACTAACAGTGAAATGGCTGAAATGTGCTTTATTTATGGATTAGCAAATGGAAATGCGGAAGAAACACGGATAATTCACCAGGAAAAATAGATTAACAGGGTAATTACATGTGCTAAAACATTCACAACGCTACATGCAAAATTATGTGAAACTAAAAGTTTTAATAAAAATGCAGGTGGTGAAAGATCTGAAATTCTAACAACACCTGAACTAGAAGAAGCTATATTCTCAATATTGTTGTCTGTGGTGCCTACTGAAACGCCACTAGACCTAATGATTTCTTTCAAAAGTTCAAATAACTTAAGTGAACATTTAGTCAATTCCAAAGATAAAATCAATAAGTTATCAAAAAGTGGAATCTACAAACTCAATTGCAATGATTGTGAAGCTTCATACATTGGAAGGGCATGTAGACCTTTGATAGTTCGAATATATGAACACTTGAAAAATCAGACAAATCAGCTTTTGATCAACATATCAACATAATTACAGCTCCGAGGTAATTCACATATTCTGAAAGGAGTCAATTCAAAAATTTTAATAGGTTGAATTTTCCAAAAGATTTCCAAATAAACGAAGAATTACATAACAATCCCCTTTGTTTGGATACACAAGTACAATTGAAATGATCACGTATTTCTTCACATAGACTACTAAATTAACCAACTGAAAATCAACATTTCTCAAAATCCCATTCAAATAGATATTTGCTCACCTTGGAGAAATTTTACGTATTGTGATTACTACATATGTCTTTTGTCAAACTAAATATGTTCTATAATCAATGATGACCGTATGTCTTCATTCCTTTTCATCTTCTTATTCGTCATTGAGCACGCTGGAAATAATTTTATAATTTTTACACAAAATATTGATATGTTGAATTTGAAAGGGTGTTTATTGTAATACTCATGTTCACGTCTATTCAGAGTATTGTTGTACTAAGGTTTTGTACTTTCATTCTACAGGATCTTCTTGTATAGATTTATCGAGCAAGTAATTCAAAAAGAATTCAAAGTTCGATTTCAAACAGATTTCACAACTATTACTTACTTGCAGGTATCACACTGATGATGGCGTAGAAGCCGAGAGCACTTTGTAACTGAATTTTTACACGAAACACGACTCCATTACTGATCTAATGATTTCAATCTAGTTCGGACTGAATGGGCGCCTTCAAATAACTGTAGCAAATCTCAACCAAATTGGTGTGAGGATATTTACGATATTTTATGAACAACTTTATTTTAATCTTCAACGCCCCGTATCTCAAAATCGAAGCAACTTCGGGCATACATTCATACGAACTTTTTGTTTCTAAACGATCTAACAAATCACCTTCTGAAGTTTCGTACCGTAGTTAGGAAACACCCTGTATATTCGTCGAGACCTATTCTGAGTCATGGAATACCAGATCTTTGAATCCAGAGTAAGAGGTACAAAGTACGAGTATGTTCTTGTGAGACCGTTCAGTGCGTTTAATTGACACCGCTTAATTAAGATTACTTGTAAATTGGTCATCTATGCGACTGTATTTGAAGCGGAAATTTACGTTATTGAATGGGGTGCGGAGAGATTGGAAGAATCCAACCTCATACACAAGTCAATAAAGATATTTTCGGTCTGTTTGGTCCGGATTCCTGGCCATACTAGCCTGGAAGGCAATGAGGCTGCTGATTCCCTTGCAAAGGAGGGTACTGCAACTAGCTTCATCGGACCAGAACCTGTCATTGGCATTGCTTTAGGCTTTGCCAAAGATTGAACACCTAGATGGCAAGACGATTTATGGACTGACAGAATCTTCCAGGATTGGGTGACTCCAAAGCGTTTATTCACCTTTCGAAGCTTGATACCAAACAGTTGAACTTCAATAGGGATGAACTACGATGTCTAACAGACCTTCTTACAGGCCACTGTCACTCTCTGCCACTGTCGACTCAGAATGTCAGAAGACAGTATGTGTCGCCTCTGTTTGGAAAATGAACAGCAGAGCACATACTTTGTGCCTTTGCTCCGCTGGGGACCAAATCAGGTTTTTAGAGTTCGGCAGAGCTGTACCCTTACCATTTGACTTGAAAGACCACTCACCATACAAACTAATCGGCTGCGTTAAGAAGCTGGTTTCATTTGGTCGAGTATGAATAGGTGTGTGCCAAAATAAACCCTTGCGGGGTGCGGTAAAAGGTTGAATAGACCTACTTACTTCGAACCTAACCTAACCTAAATTGTTAACGTACTAATTCCGTTCGTGCTGTTACAGTATACAAATCGATCGACTAATATAATGATTGTTTTATTTCGATGTTTCGAATATGTTATGACACTGAACAGGTATAACGTTTGAATACTAGCAAATGGAATGCTAGTAGTCAATATTTCATCACAATGTGACTCTACTGTGATGGTTTGACCGAGTCGTAGAAATTTATAATGAATCACACCAGCCACTGACCACCATATATTGACCATGATCTGTTTTGGTGAGTTTTCGCCATGGGCAAGTGCCTAGGTGGATCATTAGTGTCCAACTACAATTTTCAACACACGTGACAACACGATCTAAAAAGAACATGAACATGAATAACATGAAAAATGTTCATAACAATTTCAACGTTACCTGCTCTCCGACTACTACTCTCTCTTTCCACTAGTTTTCCTCCCTTCCAACTATCTGTACCATTTACATTGTTACTATTAGTGTTCACTTTATTATGTAATAATGATAACTCAAAATATGTATGTGTATGTATGTATATATGTGTGTGTATATGTGTATATATGCGTATGTATATACGTGTATATGTGCGTATGTATATGTGTGTATATGTATGTATATGTGTGTATATGCAATCAACGTTTAAGTTATTTATAGGCTGATACTACAACTCAAGCTCTGCTTAGGTAGCTCAGCCTTCAAAATTGTGTATTTCATCATTCAATGTATGTATGTATATATAATAATATAATAATAAATTCCAATTCCAATAATTCCAATTCCAATAATTAAAGTACACATCTTTGTATAGAATTCAATTTTGAACTCAATAACTTTCTTCCTTCATGAGTTTTTCACGTTTTCAGTATGAAGGTAGAGGAGTAGGGAGCCAAAATCTTTATTTACCAAAAACTGTTCCTGCCTAAAAAATATACACCTTCAAATCATTAAAACAGTTACAAAATATGAATGTTTATACTAAAATTTATCCATATTCAACAACAATCTGAAGATCTCCAATTTGTAGTATTTATCTGTTTAAAAAAATATGTTTTTCGCTGATTAACTTTAGCCCCACTACAAACGACAACTCTCAAAAGTCAAAACTTATGCCAGCTGAGGACTAACGAGGTCTTACCTCTTAACGTGTGATTTCTTATACGGGTTGGAAGTTAGCAAGTGAAAGTCGATAGTACGGCCTCGCGGCTTGAACCATCGGTCCACACAGCAGTTGACTGAGTGAGTGGAGCAACATACCCACGTCAACTCGATCGGCTACCATCCTTAAAATATTGAGAAATTGAGATATATCACCAACCATATTGGGATCTGAAAAAACGATGAATCTTTACTTTTCCACTTTCATAATCCTTCATGTGTAAGCTTTGTTTCATTTATATGCCTTTTTTATTTCAAATATTTTCGAAATTTTTTATTGCTTTCAGGATTGAACTAGAATTTAGCTAACAGTAAAATAAACTCAATGAAGAGTATAGTCGTATATACTAGTATTTGCACTGGGGACATTATACAGTATGTAAAAGCCGAATGGAATAAATTAATTATTTCGGTTACGGTACATATTTGAACATAATCCCGAAACAAGTTGAATTTCAATTATAATTTGACATACAAAAATGCTATCCCTACCTTCAAACCCCGTTGAATGACAGGTATAACTCCCAAGTTTTTGAATGTGAAGTATAGGCTTGTGATATATCGTTTGAAAGGTTTCTTCATTCTCTATACAAAAATGTTATCGCTTTCGAATTAATTGCAACAATTGAGATGAAATAAATTGAAATCATGTAGTTACCGAAATTCGATACAATACACTCGAAACTTATTACAATATATTCAAAATTCATTTCATGTTCAGTTATTGATAATAAGAAAGTGAGCAAATACCATAGAAATGTTCTTTCAAGATGGTATCCTTTGAAAAATTGTAGATAATTTCCGTGGCAAGGTCAGTTTAAAACGCTTTGTCAACTTGTTTTGTATGTTACAACATTTGTTGTCATTTAAGTTAGGTTCAAAGTTCGTTCACTTCAAGTCTGACAAATGGGTAGCTCAATGGAAATGCATAAAATAATAGTTTAACAAATGATTGGTCATGGAGATGGAACCTGAAAACAACAGGAAGTAGCTCGCCTATTTCATGAGAAATTTTCTAATTTACCGCCTATATCTCAAATAACAATGAGCAGAATAGAGGAGTAGTTTCGCGAGCTTGGTCTCGTGAGGCAGATGGAAAAAGCAGCTGCCAATGCAATAAGTGTTGAACTCAAATTAGACGTGAGCTTCAATTTGAGGAAAACCCACATACATCGTATAGACAGGCATCCACTACATTCAATGTTAGCGGTCATGCTAATCGACAAAATTGCTACTACTGGTCAATGGAAAATCTTCACTGGATGAGAGAAGAATACGCACAATACTCCAAAAGGTTGATATTTGGGCACGGATTATAGGAAACCATATCACTGGCCCCTTTTTTTATTCGAAAAAACTTAAATGGCGATAATTAATTATCTCTACTTCAAAATGTTGTCATACCAAATTCAGCAAATGTATATCCTGATTCAGGTTACCTTCAAGTTCCAGTGAATACGATATGGTTTCAGCAGGATGAAACACCATTACATTGCCAAGTTGATGTTCGGCAATACCTCGATACAATATTTCCCAATCGGTGGATAGGCAGACGAAGCCAGCGCGATCACCTGATCTTTCATCATTATATTCCTTTCTATGTGTACAAAATTGAACGTTCAGATTTGAAATACCTAAAAGAACGAATAACTCGCGGTTAGGTCGGTCACGCCGAATATGTTAAATAATGTCAGAAGACAGTTTTATTTGAGATTAGGATGTTGCCAAAATGTTCGCGGTGAACATTTTCAACATCTACTTCGTTAACATCCATAGTTCTTTTTCGTATTCTGAATTTCATTACGTTCTGCATTACATTTTGGTATTGATTTTGGTTACTGAAATTCGGTAACCACATGGATTTAAATTATTTTATCTCAATTGTTGCAATACATTCGAAAGCAGTAATATTTTTCAATAGAGAATGAAGATACCTTTCAAACGATATATGACATACCTATACTTCTTATTAAAAAATTGGGGGTTGTACCTGTCATTAGAAGGGGGTTGACAGTGGGGTGGCATTTTCACGTTGAAAAATATCGACGTGTTTCGGTTTATTTTTTAAATATGTACAGTAACTGAAATAATGAATGTATTGCATTTGGTTTTTACACACTGTAGGTATATTTGAGTAATCCAATTTCCTCTTTCAGTACACCACTGCCTTCTCGATTATATTGTGCTTTGCGTGATATACGGAAATAACAACCGGCTATTTTAACGACTATGGAAATATTGCAACAATACAAACTTTTTTGAGAGTTACTTTTGACTCCTTCTAAATGGAAGTGAATGTACAGTACTTTATGAAGGCCCAAGTCGCATCCAATAAAGTTGACAGTTACTTTCGCGTGTTACTGAAATATTCAGGAAAATATTGTGGAATTAATTTTTCAGATATAAAATGTAAACGAAGTTTTTATTTGAAACACAATTCAACTGCTACACTGCTTTTTGTTCGGTCGGAAGTAAAAAGAGAAATCTGTTCGGAAAAAATGAAAATACCAATGACCTGCTCTAGGTTTTTTCACCTCCAACAATAAATAACAACATAATATAAAACAGTAATTTCATATACGTACAGGAAGATCATACTTTCCAGTTCACTCCGAGAAGTAATTGCGTGAATACTTTTATTTTTCAGATATACCATAAAACTCTTGCCTTCTCCATCGTTACTACTGTTGGAGTAGTTCTTATTATTCCTCTTATTTCCCTGACTAGTTCGTTAATGGTGATCACTTATTCCATCGGTGCTGAAGAAGCCTATAGCGGAAATCATTTTGTTCAACAAATTTATTGTTGTTTAGTCGAAGTGATTTCTGTGGACAACATGTGAGATGATGAATGATAGATAATAAAACAAGCAGTTGCAGAGAACCACTAAGAACATCTTAATAAAAATAGTTTGATCAGTTGTTTTGAGATATTCCTTCAAAGTAGTTTTGTTAGTAGGAGGAAAATGCCTGTTTCCGAAATCCCCCTCCACCTGACGTCAATAACTTCACACAACCTTGAACTATGTGTACGTTATATGACCATTGACATTTGACAATGTCCTAGATAGTACCTTCAGATTTCTCCACGGAAAGGTTCACCTTGACCAATTCCTTTTTTGATGATGCTCAGAGAATTTCCACGACTACTGGATTTTGGAAAGGAAGGTTTGAAATACGATATTCAAAAGATTATTGTCGTGATGATTCAACAAAGCAAGATCTAGTGTAGTGTGGTGATTACCGATGAATTTTTTGAATAAAAAAAAGTGAATACTTTTCTACCAGAAAATAGTTTCATTCATCACTAACCTGTCTGTTCTATTCGATATTTTTGCCTATAAAAAGATAAGAAATTATACAAATAATTATCTCAAACTTTTAGATGCTTGATCTGTCACAATCTTCAAAATTGAAAGAAATGAAATGAATTTTGCAGATTTGCCTTCGGTTTCTTCTATTTTGAAATGTTATCGATAGATAACTGACACCTACCTAAAGAAGAACACAAGAAAAACCTCTAAGATCAATTAGTTCTGAAAATGAAAGTATCATTTAGCTTTCAGAATGTTGAAGTTATTATCTGTAGAATTAATTTTTTTGACAGTCAAAATTATTTCTGATAGAGGGGACGTTTCACTTGTAAAAAATTCTCTGAATTTCCACAGTTATTTATCAGAGTAAATTAAGAAGTTTGCCCTTTCTACAGCTGTATAAAGTTTCACATTGAAATTCTCATATTTTATAGGGTGAAAAAACCCAGGCTGATTGAGAATTAATATAATAATAATAATATTTCTTCATTTCAGGGTGACTCCCTCAGTCCCCTTCTCTTCTGCATCTCACTATTGCCATTATCCGTTGCGCTCAGAAATACTAGATTGTATAACTGTGGCACCCCCGGAAACCGGAGGCACAAGGTTACCCATTTGTTTCATATGGATGATCTTAAACTTTATGCCTCTGGAGAGAAGGATCTTCATCAGTCCTTGAGGGTGGTGGAAGAGTACACGCATGCTATCGGTATGAAATTCGGGATAGACAAATGTGCAATGGTCCATCTCAAAAGAGGACGAT
>WOGP01008727.1:0-11071 GCA_015342065.1 Leptinotarsa undecemlineata
CCTTTTCTACCATCACTCTGGAATAACCATTCCGTTGAAGGTCATTCTTGATGATGCCTATTTCTTTTTCGAGACCTTCCTCTGTATTACAGAGCCTCGAGAGCACGGTCTAGTAGAGTTTTGATGATTGTAGTTTCAAACTACACACGATACACAACAATCGAGTATAACAACAACAATTCTGAATAACCTTGTATATTCATTATATTCAAATATTTTAATTGGTTTCCGGGTTTTGCCGTGGTCTTCTTTGTTATAATCCCCAAACGTTTCGACTGCAACTGCGGCAATCATCTTCAGTGGCGTGGTTGAAATATTCTTCTTGACGAGTTTCAGTTGACACGTCAAGAAGAGTACTTCGACCACGCCACTGAAGATGACTGCCGCAGTTGCAGTTAAAACGTGATATTATAACTAAAGAAGATCACGGTAAAACCCGGAAACCAATCAAAACATTGACACCAGCCGTGAAAGACTACATTCCTATATTATATTCAAATGGTTTTAATGAATAGCACTGGGTGGAAGCGGTTTACATCGACTAATAAAAGGTATTCGAGGTCTGAAACCCGACTGAAATTCAAACTCCACTTTCAGGGGAGTATGAAAACAGTTTTTCGAATATAATTAATTTTTGAGGTTGAATAAAATATGTCGATAAATGGAGCGATGAAAAACGATGTATTACTACTACCAACTACCAAACTGTTTAGATAATTTGTCATGAAACTAATAGCTAATATTCGACAAGGATCTCCGATAACTTCTCAACAATGTCATGTTTTTTCAAATAATTTTAATTGACTTCTGCTGTGACTGTTGTAATTATCACCAAACCCAATTTTATATTGTGGTATCTGTAACTTTTAACAATGTTCAAACCCGTTACCGAACATCCCAAAATGTATAGACAACGTACTGGAATCAATGTTATGACTTCTAATAATTTTCCAAATCCCTCATTATCATATACGAAATTGTTTTCTGGCAATGTCATGTAAATAACTGTAAAGTAATTGATATTTCTTTTCTTGAATATCGCTGTTTTCAATGGCATCGTTAGTACCGTTGACATTTCATTTACTTATAATATGATTAGTTATAGTACGCATTTTGGTAATACTAACAAAAATTCTAGATTAGATATTTTCAATGAAATGGAAAATCGATTTAGAAAGTTCACTTTCTATGAATAACAATTTTCATCATTTGTGTCTTAAAATATCAACCTTATTTCGACAAATCACAAAACGCTATTTCAAGTTGAATTCGCAATTTCGCTAGTATCAGTTTACAACAAACGTATGAAAACAATCACTACAATTCTGACATAATCATAGTTCATTCGAGTGGATAGATGAAGTGTACATTGATATTGTTACTATTTCTGTCTTATGTTATTATGTGCTTATTGAAGTATTTACTCGCACATTAAGAAACAAAAACCTAGCCGTTCCTTAACAAGCACAAGACTACCTACTGAATGAACGTTGCCTATGGAAATCAGGTGGTTGGCGATAAAAAAAGTTTTTTTAAAAGGATCTCAATTGAAAATCAGCCAAAAAGCTTGTTATACATTTTGGGTATCCCAACATATCGCGATATACAACTTTTGAAGCGATGCACGAAAGAGTTATTCGGAACTCCGATTCCAATCATTAATTATCGATCTGCAAGCGATGCTTCCGGCTGGGGCAAGTCGAGAAGCTCTTCTGTTCCTCATCTGGAGCGCAACAATTTCCCACGGTATGTGCTGCTATCTTGTATGCCCACGCCTCTTATTCGCTTATCACCTCGAATTCTCGGAGATACGTTCGTAACTGTGGTTTTATTTCCGGCACCGACCGGCCAAATAATTAAAAAAATAGCACACACACGAAAACAATAATTGTATCGAGAGTGTGTGAATTGTTCGATAAAGTGTTGCGGTAGGCATCGCCAAGGTCTCGATAAAGCGCTGTTTACAAAAGAAATGAATTACAGACATCAATATTGAGGTTAAGTGGTTTGTTTTCACTTTGGCTTTCGTTGAGGATGTTTTCATAGATACAAACCAATACTCAAACATGTTTTCTTATTTTCCTAAGAGATATGACAAACAAAAAACAAGTGAAATAACCAAAGCAGGATGTGTGTTAATGCAACTTAAAATAACTTAATTCAGAATTCAAATATAATGGAGATAGCCTGCAATGCAATATTCAAATGAAAAAATTATCACCCTTGTCTCTTCATGTTTTATAGGTACTCAAGGATAATTTGTAACTGATAAACTCGAAAACTACTTGAGAATTCAAGGTATTTTTTTCATATAAATTTCATGATTTTTCTATGAAAGTCATTATTTGCCATTCGCTATGAAAACTATTGATGATATATAAAATAACATATAAGCCTACTGCCCACAAAAAAGTCTGCAAGACTACATATCTATTACAGTTGAGTGACAATAATAGTTTCAAATTAGTCAATCAACATACAGTAAAATTGAAAGATGATGGCATTCATATCATGAACCAACTAAATAGTCTAATAATCAAGGTTGATCATTACTACGGGTATGAAAGCCCCTGAATGAGTTTCGAGATAAAATTACTTCACTAAATTGCATCCGTGCTAAGACGGAGAGGATCGCTACTATTTTTCGGGATTGAAGGCCGTCGATTTTTTGAATTCCTTTTGGACTTTTCGTTGTCGCGGGTGACTAGCTTCTTCAAATGTTTAAAGATCCTGAGTTTATCTCCGATGACTGCTAAATAATGTATGATTTCCGTCAAGTAACATTTTATCACAATATTTTACAATATAACAATAAAATTTTCCCTTAATATTTGTTAAGAAGTTAGGTTCAAACTGTTCGACCTCCACTGTAAAACAAAAGGTCACGAAACTGTTTTATCTCTGTCAAAGTCACTGCCGATTTTATAACAAATGAATCACAATTATTATTGTTGTATAACATATATAGCCGCTCAAAACAAACGGTCATTTGAAAGACCATAATATTGAATTATGTTCATTGCCATTGTCAGTATTCTTTCGACTGTTGTATGTTTTTAACTGCGAAGACTTTGATGGGCTACTAAAACTTTCAAAATAAATGTTTTTGAAATATAAAAATTTGATTCTCAAGAAATGATTGGAGGTGTATAAAATGTAGTTGACCTCAATTTTTCAAAATGAGCTTGCCCATAGATACATAAACCAGTAGGTTTCATTCTCGCTTCCGTTCAACAGTATCGTTATCGAAATTTTATTGTCGCAGCGGAAGGCGCACGAAACGAAAAGGTACGACCTCGCGAGTACCTTTGCATGATGTAAACTTTCATAAATCGAAAATAAATTTGTAATCGCAATGTAGACCAAACAGATTGCAGCATTTACACGACCGGCACGCCACAGTCCGCCTCTCTCTAGCATAATGCCGGAGTTATGGGTATCGCGAATCCCATCAATAACGGTGGAATGTTCTACGGGCCCCTTTGCAACGCGCGGGAACTACCCGGGGTTAGCACGAGCTCCAGCTACGTCATTTGACTAACTATCGGCCTCGGGCAGCAATTGAACCACCGATGGATGTCCGATCAGTGTTGCCAACCCAATGAAGTTGTTTCGATCGAGATAGATGTCAAAAATCCGCAACATTCAATCAAAAAGTGTAAATTTCAGGGAAAAATGGACGAATACTTAAATCATAATCTTAAAACTTCTCTATCTGAGATTTTACGAAAAGTAAAAATTTCAATACTGAATGGAATATTGGCCCAGAGTTCTGAGACACTCCGAGATGAAATTGACTACTGAGAAAAAGTGGCATGGTGTAAAATCCACAAAAACCAGAAAGCGCAACACGTGCGCGAATATACTGATAATACATATATTGCGCCCCGTTGGCAACACTGGCCGCTGATCGTCTTTTTGTGTATCGATGATTAGGACGAGAGCACACCATTCGATTTTTGCAACAAAAAATCGAAGACCACTCATTTGATGTTTCTGGCAACCGGCTGTTTTGTTTTATTTCGCAAGGCCAGACAACAATAGAACGCGACGACTCGGCCCAGGGACACAGAAATATTCGGAAAAGAAAAAACAATGGCTGATTTGTGACGAAGGGTGATATTTAGAACTCTGGTGTCTTTCATGTATCAATGAAAGCAAAACACAAGTTGGGAAGCTGATATATATCGTACCAAATTTTTCAAGACCCTAGGCGCAAAATTCTTGGCACATTTTCTGAAAAAGCCATCCAAACCATCAATGTTTCAAGTGAGATTAGTGTTTCATTATTAATTCGTTTATACGAACATATTCAATCAGCTATACTAACAATCGGGCTTTTCAACATGTCTTTGGAAGTGTGACATGTATCCCCTTTATCAGAATCATCCTAGAATACCATCGTTGCAAACATAACAAACACATTCAACTAACTACTTTAATTTGAGCTGTCAGCAGTTGAGCTTACTTTTTTATATAATGAAAAAATTTTAAAAATACCGACAGATTACTTTCTTTCTGGATTATTCCATGATTTATATTAATGGCAATATATTTTGTGAGAGAAAATAATGAAAATGAACCGTACTTTTTCAAAAATGAAACATAATATTTCTGCATCGATTATAAACTTGCATTTTTGAAAAGAACTGCATATAGATTATTCTTTATTTAATTGGGTTTTCTGTCTCTAAAATAGCAGTTTTCTGTCAGGTCGAACCCCAGACATCCCGTTTCATGGTTGAATTAGCCATTTCAAAATATAATTAATTTTCTGGCACTATAGCAAATGTTCGTGTCTCTAATTTGTTATAACGCTCACAGTTTCTCTAATCCACTTTCAAAAAAGAAAAAAGTTATTGAAACAGTTTTATAACGATTGGTGAAACTTGTTTTTACACATTTGTTAACCTTGATTTTAGTAACATCAATTGTTAGAAATCATTTTTCAAGATGTCTTGTAATAAAACGACTTTATCGCTTCCATATTTAGAATGAAAAGAATACATATCTAATGCGAATTTAGCTCAAAGCAAAAGGCAAAGTTCAGTTTATAAGATGATATAAAATCAGCTCATAAACTGTTCTTCCACCTAACCTTAAACGTGGTATATTTAATTATTTTACTTTGCCAAAACTGTACTTATTATCATGGCACATCATTAGTTTATTTCGCAGAGGCTTAAGACAATGAGACAATTTTGATAAAAAATATGAACTTAATAAATAAATTAAGATATGAAAATAGGATGTCGAGTAAAAATATGGAAAATTGTGGACACATTGGCATGGTTGATGAAATTCTACAGACGAGAAGAAGGGTGTTTTTGTGTACTATACCAAAAATATTTTAAATGGATAAAAGTAGGGTCTTCACTTCGAACTTTCGGAAGTTTGAAATGAGTAATTTATTATTTGTTAATTCTGTAAATATTAACAATCTACGTCCTTTCATATACTATTTACACTATAACTGATTACCAATTACCCAGTTACACTAAATTTAAAACTACATTGTGAAAAAAATTAGTACCTATTCCATTCAACTACGATGCCTATGGAGAGTATCGTTTTTGGAAAAAATCGAGACTAGGAAATTTAATATACCTACCCATTCGTTTTTCTAACAAAACTTTCGAAATTTTTATGTTTTTAATAGATTTTTACAAAAATCAATTTTTATTATATGTGTAAACGAATATTCCATAGTTTGTTTTGAAAAAATCTTTATTTCTCATGCTCTTTTTCTCATTTCCACTTCCGAATATTTTTTAGAAACATATACATATTACTCAGTCTATAAGTTATTCGTTGAATTATAATTCAAAGTTTTTTACCACCTCAATTTTCTTATGATTGAATTCATAACATTTTAAAAGGATGGAATTTAGATTGAATAATCTAGTAGTGAATTAAAATACTTTTTGTGTGCGAAGAGTAAAATAATAGATGTTAACCAATATTTTTGTATGAAAACTCGAAATCATAAAAATGGGGGTTGTAAATGGAAGCAATCTGTTCCATGGCCAATATCACCCCTTTCTTGTTAACCTATTCATTCTTTCCACAAGGGTGAAAAAGCCGGAAGTCAATAGGATGCCAGCTTCAGAAGCATTTGAAATTAATGTGATTCAATGCCTTAGGCACGAATGATTCATTTTATACTTGATTTGGAGTAAATATATAATTGATAAGACTTCATCTTTGAGATGATGGCTTGAAATTTTACCTTAAAAATCAAGGAACACCTTTTTCTTAGCAACTACCTGTCCATCTGAACAATGAAGTTGAAACGACTGCTTGTCTTATTTTATAACCGTTGGCTAAAGTAGTATTATTCTCGGTTGGAAAAAAATTACTGTTGCAAACATCTTCTTATAAAGAATTCGAAAATTCATTAACTGCTCTGGTTTCAGTAGTTGCCAACTATATAACGATAAATTTATAAAAACTTACAGTAAACTTCACATATATTCAAACGATACAAACTAAAACCTTGTTCAATTTGTATATACAAAACGCATCCTCACATCGACGATTCCTCGAAGTCTTCAATAGTTGGAATTGCCATATTCCCGGCGATGTATTATTTATACCCATTCGTGAATATCGTTTCAAAAGACAAAATCTTCCGATGCAAATGCTTGTATTGTATAACTCGTGAATCTATTTAAACAGATCATATCGGCTAGTTTTTTCTCGGCAAACGGTTATCGCGAATTCTCCACAGTTGACCAGGCAACGTGCCCGGGGAAAATGCTAGGCGAAAGTGCCACAAATCACGAAATATGATTTGTTACTTCGATATGAAACAGGAGGGCGATTTATACGTTTGTCTCAGTTTTTAGCTACTCATGTTTCTGCAATGCTAATGTTAGATTACTTTTTGAGTCAAAATAGATTAATTAAATAAAAAAATACAGTTTGAATTGAATGAAGGAAGTGTAGGTCGGGAATGATTTTTGCGGAGATAAGATGATCTTGTTTGAACCTTAGCACTAAAATTTGTTGAAGGGTACTACTTTCTAGCCAGAAATTATGTTACAAGTTTTTTTAAAGATTGGACCAAGACATTTCGCTACCAATTTACACCTAACCACTTCTCCACTATTCAAGCTGAAATTTGTTTCAAGCTTCAGTATCACTCAATAAATTAACAGTAGGATTAAAGAAAATTATTAACTTTTACTTGATTTTCAGGAAACAAAATGTTTCTATTAATTCTATAGTGATATACAGTTCTCAAACTTGAAGCCTATGTTCTTTCCAAAGATTCAAAAGTATATGTTTATATTTTGTTGATGATCGACATTATATGCAAGGATAACTTTGGACTTTACAAAACTTCAGTCAAAATAAGACGTATTGCAGATATGATAGGTTATCAGAGATTCTCAGGTTTTAAAAGTCCAAAACTATAAAAATTTTCACTACAAGAAATCGATCTGGAGTTGTTATATACTTTTCCTATGTGGAATCTTTTACTCATATACTGCTCATATACTGAGCATTTGAAACATTCAGAGAAAATTTCTTGATTATTTAATTTTCAGTATCGATGGAATTTATCTTGAAATAATTTTAATTTCCAAGAACTCTGCAGCGAAGGACGATCACGGCTCCAAAACATCGTGTACACCAATTTTGAATATTTTAATTGAATCCTAATTAAATGATTTTTAGTGAATATTTTTGTTATTTTTGAGTCTTTCTCTGAAGGTTTTTCGAAAAAAAAAAGAAATATGATTTTGCAAGATATTTTTGTTTCTGAATTTGTTTAATACTAATAGACTAGGGGTGGAGACAAAAACCGAAAAGAACATTTATGAAAATTCCTTGAGAGGAATTGAAAGGGTTATGTTTTTAGGAGAGGTAAATTTTTTTTGGAAGGAAAAGTTTTGGCTTCCTACTTTTCCATATTCCAAAGAAAGGAAGGAAGCAGGCAATTTCAGAAAAAGTAACTCCTTATGATTTTTACAACGTTTGGGCGGAATTCAACGTGTATAAAATGACCTCCGCTGTCGTGGAGACAGCGTAAGCGTTTGATATGCAATATCCTCGGCCAGGCATTGGACCACATATTGAAAGGTAAGACGTCGGTTCTATTGAATCCGTTCAAGTTTCGAATCATGAGTGTTGTTCGTTCTGAACACACTTTCTTTATCTCGTCACTGAAAGACTTATCGGGTTCGATGAAAATTCTCAGATCTCTGATGTTACCCATTACTTATAATGAAATTGAATGATATATACATAAAATGTACCCATTGTAAAACTATAACTTGCTGAAATAGTATTTCGACGTACATCCCACGAAAAACCATTATAAATAAAAATGCTGAATTAATTATTATCATAACGAACCCGAACAATAGAAAAAGTTATTCAGAGTTCATTCATCAGTGCAATAGTTTCAGTAATTATATTATTTCACACATTATCAGTTCGTCATTATTCAAGAGTTGGATATATTCTGCAATCGTTTATTGCAAAGAAAGGAGTTTGAAAAATATCACGTGCATTTTTTTTGGCAAACGTTCTCCAATCATTGAAAGTTAAATACGGCGATACTAAATAATTTTTATAATTTTGGCATACAGCATTGATTTGCATAAAAATTTGGATGTAGGTTCCACTTACCCTCTATTTCAAAGTGGACCCTGCATCGGAAGTTACTTTGACCCTGAACGTGAATGCCACACCTTTCGAGGGTGAAAAATATTTTGAAGAATAGATTTGAAAAATGAAAGAAACCTCAGTTCTTAGTAAATTTCAAACTTGCAAAATATTCAAATAACAAAAGTATGAATGATTTAAAACTGATTTTCTTGTTCCTTGATATTTATATTTGATGGGTTAAGAATAAGAGAACGAATCAAGCAGCGCTGACAGCCGTTTTAAAAATTATTTTTCTTCCTCAAATAAAACTATAAATAATATTGCTAAAGTTGCAACTTCTGATTAAAATAAAATACTTTCTAACAGGTTGATAATAATAAAGTAAAGGAGGAAGAAAAAAAATATATAATACATTAATTGTGTTTTGTTTGTGAATATCTAATATGGATTCAAGTTATCAAATTGGCAGTGTTGTTAAATAAATATATTTTGTAAATTGATGACCTGACGAGTACGTTGGTACAACTGATTGGATTATAGAATATTATTTGTTGACGTGAAACTAACCTGAGTACTAAGAAATCAAGCATTTCCAGTAAAAGGGGAGTATCAAGTTGATCATTCAAAAATCGACGAACATACTTTATATTGTCAGTTGCATTTTTGTGAAGTGGCGATCCATTAAGCGACGTCTGCTTATAATGAATGTATGTTTAGACATACATTCTAGTTTAGACTAGAGAAAATAGACCAGTCTCGTACACAGTAACCCACCAATCTCAATGAGGTCGTAACAGTTTATGTCAGGGGTCGGTAAGTAGTTTTGAGTGGGGTCCGGATACTTTGTAAAAAATTTCTACGAGGTCCAGAAAAAACTACTGATGATAATTCTACCTACGTATTATTTTCGTTTCAAATAAAATTCTGAAATATAAAATAAAAGGCCTAAATTAATGAGAGAAACTACACTGACACACACACACACACTTTTCGCGGTCCGCCTGTTGCTGACCGTTGGTTTATGTGTTCACAGAACTTCCAAATCTTTGAAATTAAGATATTTCCCAAAGAAATTTGGAAATATTGAAATGTATACGATCTTTGAAGCACCAGGCCTCTATTGCAATCAACTCTTCTGGATGTGTTATACAATCGTTCAAGTCGAATCTCAACAGCTAATTTCTGATTATCTGTATGTACAGATGTACTGTACAGTACAAAAGATAAGTCATTCATGGATATGAGGAACAAAAAGGGTCAAGATTTGATCCTTGGAGACAGGTGAGGTAGCTAGATAATGAACAAATTAAAAATACTGTATTCTAAAAAGTGAAAAGATTCCAATACTTCCACCAAAGAATTTAATCGATTGCTTTGACTTTGGAGTTGATTTTTTGGTCATTGAGTTTTGTGGACATAAGGATACCATTCAAAAACAAAAGAAGATTCTCGATGAAAAAAAAACGCAAAAACGCGTTCGGAATGTTCCCGCGCACCGCCGTAGGCGCTTTCCGAATCGAACACCCTCGCGCGCCTCGTCGGGACGGCCCGAGGGAATTGTCGTCATTGCCTGCACGCATCGGCGGCGCGGCGTTTCCCGCCCACCTCTGCGTTGTTGGCAGCACTGTGAGAAAATATCGGGATGCTCCGGCATTTATTAACATACTATTATTATTTTTGTTTCGAGTACAATGCAGAACGAATGTTAATGGATGTTGCCGGGCGACTCTTCGAACCTGCTCATTTCACGGAAAGTAAATTAAAATGCTCATATTTTGACGTACGCGCCTAAGTAATGTCGATTATCCGACATCGAGAAGGAAGAAAACGTATAGATAATGCTTTTGGAATTTTACCGAATTCACACTATAAACCTTAATGTTCAAACTATCAGGTATATAGTAATTCGAAGTCAATTAATGTAAATTACTGTAAAACCTTTGTAATCAAATTCGCAGGTATAGGTAACTATATTCGATACGTATGATGGCAATTTATACATATAACTTTGGATTTTTGAGGCCATTTACATGTGAAAACATTGCAAGCCGAAAAATCAATTATTCATTAAAATTAAAATGAGAGTACAAATTAGTAGAGATAATGATTTTTTAAAAATTTAAAGACAAGTATTTTGAAATATACACGGCTATTCAAATTCGTTTCTGTACATGGGGATGTCGTAAACGATAAGAGATAGAGTATCGGTTAAATTATGGCAAAGTTGCGTATTTTAGAGACCTATTCAATGATGTAAAAAATCGAATATAGCTCTTTTGATTCTGGAGATATACAGAGAAAACAAAAAATTCCCAAATTATTTTTTGCCTGTATCTTCTTTATTCACAGACATATTGAAAATATGTCCACATTTTGCTATTGGTACTTGAATATGTTCATGAATCTTTTATACAGGGTGCATCTGACTTCGGCCACCCCATCTTTGAATTTT
>WOGP01008728.1:0-11070 GCA_015342065.1 Leptinotarsa undecemlineata
CTTTCCACGTCAAAACTGATCAGTTAATCCTGCTCTTTGACTTCGATTTCCCCTACTAGTTCAACGAAATGTCTTGAATTTTTCACAAAAGATGATGTTTATCCTTGTAATGGCTTAATTATTGGTAGTAAAAACCTGGACAAGTTCTGAGTGGCTGAATCTCTGGAGTTAATGATCGGTCTGAGCGGAACAATGAACATTAATATGTACAATGAATATTAATATTTCAATTTTTTATTTGTAGCTTGTATGTTAATTTCTTGTAATTTCAGTTTTTTGTGTTTAGTAAAATTGTTATTTTCGTTTAATCTTTTAATTTTTTTCTGGGATTTCCAATCAATTTATATTCTATTAGACAATGGAAGTCCGAACTAATGTAATATGTAATTACTGTGCTCCATAAACCAGCGGCAGATATTATCCGAAAAATTCCTTTGATCAATAGTTTCGTGAAAAGGCGAATTGATGAGATGGCTGAAAACATTGAAGAGTCATTGTGCAATAAATTGAAGACTTCTAAATTCTCAATTTAGTTAGATGAATCCACTTCACCAACCAATGAAGCATTGTTGCTGATGATGAAGATTTCAACCGATTGTTATTTTACAGAAGTGCGTTGTTTATCAAGAGGTAACTGTCTGACTCGACTTTACAATCTATTTGTCTCTGTAATGGAGTTCTTAGAAAACAAAGACAAATCATTGCACGACAACCTCATCACTTCAAAGAATGATATTGCATACTTGACAGACCTGTATAAATTATTTAATTATTTCAATCTCCAACTTCAAGGTGACGACTTGAATTTGATTAAAAGAAAAAATATCATTGCTGCTTTTGTAGCCAAATTGCTCTTATACAATAATAATATCGGCAGACATGAGTTTCGCAATTTCCCTAATTTGCAGGCAGTATGCTTCAAGAACGACGACTTGCTTGTTTACTGCCAACATTTGGAGAACCTCCACAGTGATTTCGCAGAACGATTCCAGAACATTTTAAAATTGGAAATACCGGGTGATGGATCCTTTTTCAAATGTCAACACAGCAGGATCACCCCAGCTGGAAGAAGAACTCATAGAACCGATAACGAACGAGAAAATAAATTCAAAATTGTACCCTGGATTGTGTTCCATCGTTCAACGATTTTTGGTAGTATACCCATCATCGTCTTTGTATGAATGTGGATTTAGTACTGTGACAACGTTGCTAACTAAAAAGAGAAATCGGTTGCAGAGAACCAAACGCGGTGACTTACGGCTGTTTTTGAGTAAATTCGAGACTGATCCTCTAATCAAAACGAATGTAATCTGAGTGAACTACAAAGCCGCAACAGTCAGCTGGTGAGGTTATGGTATCAGTATTTTAGGATACGCACGGTATAATATGCATCGACTATCTTGAAAAAGAACAAACTATCAACAGCGACTATTACATAGCATTATTGGAGCGCTTGAAACACGAAATCACAAAAAAACGAACCCATTTCAAAAAAGAAAGATTTTCATCATCATGTCACAAATCAATGAAAACGATGGCAAAATTGAATAAGATGGGCTTCGCCTTTCTTTCGCATCCACCTTATTCTCCAGATCCGGCCCCCAGCGACTTTTTTCTATTCTCAGATCTCAAGAGTATATTCGCTGGAAATAAATTTAGCACCGATGGAGGGATATATAATCGTCGGAAATGAAGCCTGTTCTGAAGCTAAAGACAAATCGTACTATAAAAATGGTATCAAGAATTTGTATGACTGCTATAATCGTTGTTTCGTCCTCAAAAGCAACTATATTGAATAACGAAATAAAATTTTATAAAAAAAAAATTTTTAATGTTAGTTTACGAACTTTATAGCTTAACATAAATAAAACTAATAGTAGACAAGCAATTTATTGATTTAGATATGAAATATTATATTTCACAAATAGCAGATATATTATTCAGAAAACTTTGTAGGACATTATTTCCTGATGATGCTAACTTGGTTAACGAAACGATCGTCGAAAAACAGAATATCTGTTCTGGTGTGGGAAAATTGTCTGCTTCAGATTCATTTCACGACAGAGGTTTAAATTCTGTCTACCAAACGAGACTCAATATTTTTTATATTTGTTTGAAGTTGATTGACAACGTTTCATGATGAATTTCGTCAGTTCTAACTTCCATTGTCTGATATTATATAAATTGATTTGAAATCCCTGAAAGAAGTGACAAAAAAGGGAGAATTGAAAATGAATAAGTGAATATAACAATTTTATTGAGTTTTTTCAAAGATTCTTCCAGGGATTTCAAATCATTTTATATAATATCAAACAATGGAAGTCAGAACTAATGAAATTCACATTTTTTATTCACTGGATCCCCTGAAGAACCAGAGTTCAGAATAAAACCGCGTTTAACTTTGCCTATGGTAAGAGGTAACTAACACTGGGCCTAATATAAAACCTCTCTGATATCAGGGGATCTTTCAACACAATAAGTCGTTGATATACAATAGAAAGAGGGTTGGAGATAATAACCCTGGGGAACACCAGCGTTGATGGTAAAAGTATTCGAGAGACATCCGTCGACAGCCACTAGGTAGGTCTGAAGTGAGTGGGTCTATTCGACCCTCCACCGCAACCCATAAGGGTTTATTGTGCCTCACACCTATTCACATTGGGCCAAATAAACCCAGCTTCTCAACGAAGCCGATTAGTTTGTGTGGTGAGTGGTCTTTCAGGTCAGATGGTGAGAGTACGGTTCTGCCGAACTCAAAGAACCTGATTCGGTCCCCAGCGGGGCAGGCTCAAAGTGTATGTTCTGCAGTTTCATCATTTTCCAGACAGAATTCTCCCAGAAGTCCATAACTGTTCTTGCCATCCAGGTGGTGAGTGATTGTTTGGCAAAGCCCAAAGTGATGCCAATGACCGGTTCTGGTTCAATGAAGCCGCTTGCAGCACCCTCCTTTGCAAGAGAGTCAGCAGTCTCATTGCCTTCCAGGCCAGTATGGCCAGGAATCCAGACCAGAGACAATCTGTTCAGTCTTCCTATCGAGGAGAAATATAATAGTACCTATAAACAATTTCATTATATCGAAAGATATAACTATATCAGGTATTTCCTCTACAAAAAAGCGAATAACTAATTGTTTCAATTATTGGATTTATATTTAAAATTGAAATATCAGAATTTTGTGAAATTTTCAGTTTGTCTTTTTAAGGGCACACATTCTCTGTTTTGGTTGGTTTTCTGGTTTTGTGTGGTCTGTTTTGGTTACGATCTCCAAACGTTTCAACTGCAACTGCGGCAGTCATCTTCAGTTGTGTGGACGAAGTACTCTTCTTGACGTATCAACTGAAACTATGTATGTATGTTTTTTCAACGACAGTACACAAGCACTACAGGAAAATCCTCAAGGCGTTCTAAGAGCGGTGCTTGTGCGAAAGTAGCGATTCACCTTGGATTTGAATCGCTGGAGATTAAATCTATTGGGAAAAACGTTCTCACGAAGTTTATTCCACTCGAGCGCAGTTCTCCAAACGAAAGAGTTCTTGAACAATGAAGTACGAGGTGTACTGAGTTAAATCACAAAACGATGAGATGCCACAGTCCGTCGCGTATTTCCAATATGTACCACTCTTGGTGGAAACAAATGTGCCAAGTCACCTGAACAATTCCCGTGAAAGTATCTATAGAAGAGGGAGAATTCTCCAACCTTCCTTCGATGTTCTAAACTATCAAGGTTGCAAGTTATGTTCGTGTCTCCAATCAGGTGGATGGCTCTTTTCTGGATGGAATCTAGCAGCTTCAGGGTATGCTTAGGGGCGGAGCTCTCTGACTCACCAAGACAGGCTTGTCTAGCCATCAGTGGTGCCATCAGCACCACAACGTCAGCAGCCATGAAGATCCGTCTAGATCTAGCTTCTCTTCACATTTTTAGTGGCTAGAAGAACTGTATATAGACTTTTGCACATTGCCAATTGCACAAATCAATTTAATGCACATTACAACAGACTGTTGTTGGTTGGCACTGGAAGTCACGGTATTCTGGAAATGACCTATGACCTTATTTCTCCAACTGTCAACTACGAACTGTCTTATAAAGTACTGTTCCTGAGTAGACACAGCTGGATCCTCCGGGAGAAGGAAATATTAAGAGCAGATAGTTGTTGGTTCACAGATGGATCAAAAACACCTTCCGGTTCTGGTGCAGGTGTTTTCAGTCGGAGACCCAGGAGAGCGATATCAACCTGCCTAGGAAATTTATGAAATTCAATTGTGTGTGGAGAGATTGTAAGTATCCAACGTCATACACAAGTCAATAAAAATATTCTTAGACAGTCAAGCGCCGTTAGAAGCAAATTGCCAAAAACGATTCTCCTCGGTAGAAAGACTTAACAGATTGTCTCTGGTCTGGTTTCCAGGCCATACTGGCCTGGAAGAAAATGAGGCTGCTGACTCCCTTGGAGAGGAGGGTGCTGCAAGCAGCTTCATTGGACTAAAACCTGTCATTGGCATCGCTATAGGGTTTGCCAAACAAATATTGAGCACCTGGATGACAAGAAGATTTATGGACTTCTTCTGGCAGAATCTTACAGGATTGGCAAACTCCAAGGCGTTTACTCACGCTTCGAAGTTTGATACCAAACAGTCGCTGGACTACAGTAGAGATGAATTACTATGTCTAACAGACCTTCTTACAGGTCACTGACATTTGAATCATCATATACAGAGACGCAGACTGTCGGAAGGCAGTGTGTGTCGCGTCTGTTTGGAAAATGATGAAACAACAGAGGACATAATTTGTGCCTTCCCCAGTTGGGGACTGAATCAGGTTTCTTGAGTTCGGCAGAGTCGTACTCTAACCAACTGACCTGAAAGGCCACTCACCATACAAATTAATCGGCTTTGTTAACCCTGCAGTAGACGCGCCAATTTTTATAATACTAGTAGACGCGTCTGGACTCACAGTCCGAAAACAAGAAAATCACATGTAAAGATGAGTTTTATTACAAAATTTTCAATTTAAAATCAAAATTGAACTTCTACTTAAGTTAAATATAACATAAATGTATGAGAACACTAGTTAATTATGCAAAACAATATTTTATATAGTCTAATGTCCAGGACGACTTTCTTGGGAACAATTATTACAAACAATTTTTGTAGATTTCAAACATATATATTTTTACAGTATACACAAAAATATTTGGTAGTGCTATTTCTCTTCGAGTCACAAACACAGCAACGTCCCCTTTTGTTAGATGTCAGTTGAACTGAAACAGTTGCTTCTTTTATACCGAAAAGATCCTGAAGTAGCAGTTTTGAAGTTTTCGGCAAATTTGGTAATGTTACACGTATTTTCTGGTGGTCATATACTAATAACTGTGCCAGTTCTAGACGAAAATGTCTGCATTTTTTTTGGCAGTGAGACTATTCCCATAATAAACAACGTTCATCATACTGTAAAATATTGGTCCACCACGTCTACTCCACATTTTGTAGTATTATATCATTCAATAATTTCTGGCTTACCCCTAACTGGGTTTATATCATCACCTATGTGGAGAGAAGAAATTAGCAGAACATTTATATTCCGCAAACATACTGGATCCAATTGGTCTCTTTCCCTTGAACAAAACTCGGGGGGTGATTCTCTTTTATTTTTGGGTATTGTCCCTAATAAAGTGAGTTCGTGTGAGTTGAAACTATCAGCAAGAGCCAAGCTTGTAAACCAGTTGTCGTTTGTTACATTACGTTTTGATCCAAATATAGTTTCACACAAATGATCTACACTGGATTTGGCAGTATTATCTTTTTTGTACGAACCATCCGGTTGTATACCTACATAGACCTTCATATATTATTCTATTTTACCTTCTTTTAAAAATTCTGCCTTGGTAAATAAATATAAGTAGTATGAGTAGACGCGTCGAACTGACAGTCCGAAAATTGCAATATCTCTTACACAACCGAACGCTAAGCTGAGCAGTTCAAGACTAGTGAAAACAACAGCTTTGTTCTGGTTCTACGAAATTCAGGTTCTAGGATGTCAGGATCATGCGCACTTGATATAGAGCGTTCTGGTTTATTGATGATACTTTCGGGCTGATGAATCCTCTGTTCTAGTTTCGACTGCGAAATGATCTTAGACTGTTTCAAACCGACCCGAATCATTCTTGTTCTCGAGGCTGAACTGTTGAGAACTGTTCCAGTTGCTCATGCGCATTCATCTGGAAATTTATTTATTTGATTTGAATAATTGATGATTGAGGTTAGATAACATTTGAACTACAAGGATATGTTACATAACAAAATAGATATGATCAATATATTCAATAGGTGGCACAGTGGTCTCCTCAAATGCGTTGAGGATTAAGAAGCTGGGTTTGTTTGGTTGAGTGTGAATAGGTGTGAGCCACAATGAACCCTTGTGGGTTGCGGTAGAGGGTCGAATAGATCCATTCACTTTCGACCTAACCTAACCTAACCATATATTAGAACAATACTCCAAAAAAGTCTGACCCGAGCTTTATCAAGCGTCAAAAGTTGCTTAGGTGTGTAAAGTTTTCTGGTTCGGAACAGTATTCCAAGCTTTGAGATGCGGCTTTTGCAATTCCAGCAACATAATTGTGCCATATGTCAATTCTAACCCTCAACAAACTTATCGAAGCACAAAGTGGAATTGTGATCCGGTTCGTACACATTTATTTTTTGTATAAACAGTTTCTCGACGTCCACTTTGTGACTTGCCATAAATAATAATTTACCATAGTGTGGTGAAATAAAGTACTCTTAAATTATTCTACTCTTTATCCCAATTTCATCTGTCGTTCCTTCAATTATGAATGCACCTTCACCTAAAACGTCAACCAATGGTAGTACTATTATTGCAATGTCACTGGCAGCTCAAAGCAAAAACATTATTCAAAAAATAAAAGACATATATTCAGATTCTCATGTAATTGGAAAATAATCCCTCTATAAATCACGCGAAATTAACAAGAAGCTAACTGAGTAAATAATAAATTACAAGGTTCATCTAATCATTTTATTGAGACCGCATTTCATCCAAACAGGTTCTCAGGATATGTTCAATGCAGCAGTCGCAAATAAACAACCTAGAAGTAAATGACCTCAATTATATTTCCTACCAAGTTCCACTCGTCATTTTAACTAGAAAGTTACTGGTTGGATTCATATTCAAGGAAATAAATAGTTTTTTCATGAAGCAACACCTCGTGGGAAGTTCAATGGCAAAACTGAGACTTTGCAAATTGATTCTGAATGTCAATATACCTCGCGAACGTCAAATGAATGCTTTATAAAAATTGAAGAATTTTTTGGATGAATCAATGTAATAAATCCATGAACCATGTTTCATATATTGGTAGAATATTTCACAAAACATGCATCATTTTATTTCTTTGTGGAAGAGCTTCATGGAGCCGAATCGATCCCTCTACGAAACCCTTCATCACTTGAAGGCTCGATTCATGAACGAGGTTTTAACGATGGAATCGGCAGAAAAGTCACACCACAATAATGTCATCTGAGCCCTAAGTCATTTCTGTATTTTTCATAAAAAAAGTTCTGATTATTACATCCCTTACATATATGAACAAACTGCCTTTCATTTATTGATCTTTTCCTCGCCTGCATTGAAGTTGAAAAAATTATAACAATTCACAACACATTATACTCATTCTGTTGAAAATAATAGGCCTTTTACAGTAACATTCCAAATTTGAAGTTATTTGAACAATCTTCAACGACCAATGAAAGTTTTTCCTAATTATCAGCTTTGTCCATTTTTCAGATTGAGTACATGCAGACAGAAACAACCAGAAAAAATTCAATCGTTGAAAAAGGATTTTATACTCTACTGAATGGTCTGACAAAATATACACGATTTTATTAAAAATTCTTGAAACTGATTGAAACCGGTTGAACTGAAATATGTTTTCAATTGGTTTTTCCTTCAGACATGTCGCCTTAAATGAACCAAATCTTATTTTAGAATTTCTAATTTTCTACCCTAGAAACAACTGAATAGTGTCGTGTACAATATTATGTGCCACCCCGTATAGACTTTCAAAGACTACAGCCAAAAATTTTCCTAGTTGTTACCTATAAGCATGCCGGTGAGAAAAGTTTCAACATTTTTTCAAGATATGATGGGATATTGATATATCAATCAATAAAAGGCGAGATAATGTAAACACTTGGATAGATCTACCAGGTTATCAAAATTCCTCGTGTGACCTCAATAAAAGCACTAGGCTCAAGCTCAACCCACTGCCGAGGTTAACGACACGAGTAAAGGATTGATGAATAAAAGAGTTAACCACATTCTCGTATCTACTAGCAAAATTATCTGAAAATTATCAGATTCCCTGTTGTTTCTGATTGTCGTGTTATAAGAGGACCGATCACATGAATTTATTGGAAACATAAGTTCTGAAATGCATGCCTACGAGTCCCCGAAATATCAAAAAGGCAACAGATACTATTTTTGGAAAATATGTCATAAATACTCTTTTCCATACAGACCGGCACATTATGAATTTACCGCAAAGTTTGTTTGTACAGAGGAAAAGTTTAGAGCATTATAAAGGACTTTCGATTCTGGAAAACCACTTCGAATTGAAAATTCATCGTCTTTTTTCTTTTGGATCTCAAAGTACAATATCGGGCTAAAGTGTGTACAATATATAGGATAAAAAAAAACTTTTGTCTGATTTCTACCAAGTGTTTCATTTGTTACAACCGATTACGGTTTGTTGAACCATTTTCAAGTGCACTAAGAAACAGTTTATAGTCAATCCGAATAGCTAAATGCGAGACTAATGTTCGGGTCTGACAGTGTAAGATACAAATGCCACGACTAGCTGTGGATTATGATAGAAGCCCAATACTGTGTGCCAAAAAAGGTTACCAAAACCAAGTCCTTAATTGGGTGCCATCTACAGAAGTTTATAGAAATAGAGCAACCTTTTCAACACTCGTCACTGTAGATCAACGTTGCTACACCGACATATGAGACACTTCCAGACTACCAATAAAACAAGAAAAAACGGTGTAAATTCAATTATCCAAATAAAAAATATGGGACTGACTATTTTTAAATGAACCAGATGGACGGTGGTTAAGAATTAGTTTTTTTTGTCCAATGATGGCCTCGATCAGAATTCTGAATAAATACAAGATCTTGCCAAAGGGTTTAATGCATTGAATCTTACAATCTAAGATGGAAATCCTATTATCTGAAACCATCAAGGAAACTCAATACCGACGACCGGTGATCTCCCACTCCGACTTCTCTGATCCAGGTGATCCGGGATTCTGGCAGTCTCCTGTAGCTCTCCAGACACTCCCATAACGGACTCCCCAAGTCTCTAATATAGTGGTGCTCCTATCTCAACCACTTTTGGTCTCGTCCTTTCAATAGTTTTTACAATTTACTATGCCTCTCTTTTGCCTGAATGAAGGGGTTCAATTTTAGCAGTTTTAACTTTCATTTTACTTTTTTTTTGTTTCAGTTTTATTTGGCAGAACTTGGCAGTAATAACATTACTCTTTGAAAATAGATTCTGTAACTGAACAAAAGAAGAAGACGATTTATCTGACGTCTATTTACATACCTAAGCGTGATACGGAATAAAATAATCAAAACAAATAATATGGCTTTTGAATGTCAATATTCCAATTTATATTTGTTTGATAGCGCTACCGAAGACTGCTCAGAAGAATCCTAGATCTGTGAAAATCAGAATAAGAATTTAGATAATGGGTATGTTATAGTTCACAATTTGAGATTGAAAAGGAAAAGGTTCATTTTGTGTTCAGATTGTGTCACAAACAATATGAAATTACAAATGAAAAAATGGAACGTTACATTACTATACTAATTATTACCACATTAAAATAATAAAATAATGATTAGACCTCGTATATATACGTTGCCCATGCCATACAAAGAAACTGTCGACGTTCGGTAACTATTTAGTTTTTATGCCATTCGAATTTTCATCCAATTTTCACTATCTCAACATTTTCATCAGTTATTGATGTGCTTAGGCGTCCAGGGCGAACGTCGTCATTCACATCTTCTCGACCTTCTGTGTACCACTTGTAAATATTTTTCTGAGTCAGAGTACAATCATCGTATGCCACTGTCAACATTTCGAGTGTTTTCAAGCACTCAGTTCCACTTTTCACAGAAAGTTTGATGCAAATTCTTTGACTAAATTTGTTTGATGCCAGAAAGTCACCGAAATCTTGAAACACTTCTAACTTTTATGCCTCTCTCCAACAAACCAAACATGCAAAACATCTGAAACTGTGAACATATGTTCGAGACGAGAATACCAATATAAATAAATCAAATTTGAACATTTACTTAATTTTTCAAACATGCCTCGTACTTGTTTATCACTTTCAAGGTATGGGAATTGAGTTTATCAAGTCTTGGAGTTTCCTTATTTCTCGATTTGTAAATTGGAATGGCACAAACAGCGGAGGGCTTGAAATGTCTCCCTGTATCACCCCTTTTGCCTGAAAGTCCTAAAATTGCTCTAAAAAATTTAGTAATGTAGTAAAAACAAATATATTCTGTATTGCAATTCGAAACATTCTTATCTCCTAATTTTCTCACACAATAGGAGTTTCCAGTTATGGCGAGAAAACTACTTCCTTGGCTAACACCACGACGAATATTGAATTTCACTGCATAGACATTCACATACTCTAGTGAAAGTCCAAGATGTAGCTGAGAATATTTCATCAACACTTCTCCAAATTCCGTCCGGCTTCTGTGGAAGAACTGAAAGGCTACATAAGAGTCGCAAATGCCAAAAAAGCTCCGGGGGTTGACTTAATAACGAATAAGTTATTGAAGAAGCTCCCGGAGAACTGCGTCGAAAACCTGTTATATATCATTAATAGCTCGTTGGCCCTAAGGTACTTCCCCAGAAGGTGGAAACATGCGGTCGTTGTCATGATCCCAAAACAGGGGCAGAGTCGGCTTCTCCCGCAGAACTATCGTCCGATTAGTCTGCTCTCGTCGGCGGCTAAGCTGGCTGAAAG
>WOGP01008729.1:0-11070 GCA_015342065.1 Leptinotarsa undecemlineata
CACTTGATACCCTGAAATATTTTAGGCGTGTAGGTCATACTGACTTATGCATACTGTGGAATTTTCAGGTTGATCCGTTGAATAGTTTGCCAGAAATGGCTAATTAACGCTCATCATGAAAAGCCCTGTATAAACCGTGAAAAATCGACTAACTTCAATAAATATTATGACAGATGAAAATAAACTTCAAAAATATCAAATGAAATTTCTAGAAATGTTCTGGGGCAATAATTATTCTTAATAGACATCAAATCTCCTTCAGCATGAAATACGAAGACAAAATATATCAGGTTTTACTTTCTATATATTACTCTGCCGTCGTTTCAATTTTTTATTGCCTGTCTTTGACAATACCAGTAAAGATAACGATAGATATTAGAGAAATTGTCAAAATACGATTTCTCAAAATACAAGAACCTTCCCTGTAATGCCAAACCAATATAAAACAGCACAACTCTAACACCAAACCAAAACAAAATTTTCACCTTCGCTGAGAACATTCACTACAAAACTTACCTCCTCCTTCGCGAAAAAGTTTGGCCAGGAAGACCGAAATACCCCCTGGGAATAACCATCCTCGCGTTTCCTTGGGCAGGCCTGGAGCCCCCGTGAGACATCAGCATCGTCAGATGGGCCGCGTAGCCCTCCATGAGCACAGTGGCTTGAGACTGTTGCTTTTTGGTCGCTTTTCCGATGATGAATATTTGCTTGGGTTTCAACCCCACTGAAGTGTAAACGCTGATGTCTTTCGCGCTGCCGTACGCAGAATGAATCACTACGCCGTGATTCTAGGAAAGCCAAGAATAATAATCATTATTAATAAAAATGTTTGATATGGTGATAATGCAAAATATTTACTAGAGAAAGAAAACATAACTGTTTTATATCAGGTTGTTGCTTTTTGACTTCCCTTCGATGTTTCTAGAATATTTACTCTAACGCAACAACGAAATATAATTATCATTGATGGCATTCATTTAATTGAAACTGAAAATTGAATGTTTTGTAGATTTTTCTAACTGAACAAATGAAACAATAAATTGTTAATTGAAAAATATATTGTATACACGAGGTCTGTTAAAAAAAAGGGGAATTTTAAATTTCGCGGGCTACGTACATTCTTATTAGCGATATCTAATTGCATGCCATGTAATTTTTTTTTAAATTTTGTCAATCAGGAATATTATTTTGAAGTTATGCATCGCTTGGCAATACGAAGAAAACGCCTCGGTGTTGTGGCTTTTGAATCACAACAATGCACTTGTTATTGCTTTTTAGTAATTTTTTGGTCAAAAACATGGCCGTAATCATGCCTCAACCACCATATTCACCAGATTTGAGCGTTTGTGACTTTTTTCTATTCCCAAAGTTGAAGAGGCTCACGAAAGGACGCCGTTATGCGACGATTGAGGAGTTAAAAGCCGAATACCTAAGAGAGCTCAAGATAATTAATATTAGAGAATAAATATTATGAACGAAAATCAATCGTAAATGAAAAATTTAACTGGACCCAAAATAGATACGTGTGGAACTCTGCCAGTAATAATTTTTAATGAACTGGCATTAATTATTAAATACATAGATCGTTTTCCAAACAACAAATAATTTTCAAACCATCTATGACTCTGATATCATCCAACTTGAAGAAGGTAAAGAGCTGGTGAGATGCGAATTTACTCTCCCTTAATGCATCCAAAACTAATATATTATCATTCAAATGTTCGCTTGATGAAATTTCAATAGACACTGCCATTTTACAAAATGAATTAAACACAAAATTTCTCGGTGTATTCATTGATAATAGGCTGAAATTTGATGAACACCTCAAACAACTCAAGATCTCCTCTGGATGTTTTGCAGGTGAAGGCGGTGAAGAATCTACTTGTTGATAGACCTTATTATAGTTTGGAAGAGTATTTTAGTGAGTCCTTAGCAATATATTAGCAATTTATTCTTTGCACTATCACTTTATACACGGTGGTATTTTATTTATACACTTTTAGAACTTTTTTATATTAACATTGTATTTCTTGGACTTTGTCAATAAGAGACAAATCTTCGGACAATAAAATATATTAAAAAAAAGATGCCAATGCTATTAATTTTTCCACTAAAATATTGTGATAAACTGTGTCGAATGCCTTTTGCATCTGTCGAAATGTTTGACACAGAATACTTACATCGATCAAGTTGTTCAAATAAGCAGCCTTGTGGCCGAGAGGATCCGTAGAAAGGCCGTCTGCGAAAGAAATCAAGCCATGAGGGAAATTATGCTGAGATAGCCAAGAAACGACCCTTCGATGTTGCATGTCAGGCCTTCCGGTGATGTAAATTATCAGATAACCCAGCTCTTGCCAATGCCTGGAACCAGAAATCAATTATATGTCCATGGCGCAGTAGGTTAAGTTTGCTTTATTTTGTTTCAATCGCGATGGGTTTGAACTACTAGGAATGAAAGTTTTCAAATTTGTACTTGTTTCACAAATATATTTATCCTTTTCCAAAGGATCATTGAAATGTTTTCTTTAATATACTATTTCAGAACATATTTCAAGTCACCACTGTAAGAAAATAGCTACCTCACGACATCAACAGCGCCAGCTCTGACCTTGGGATCTCGACCAGTCACCGACATACTAGCCGTAAATGATCCGTCGATGCTGAAAACGATGCACTCAGTCTTAGGAGGAACGACAACTAGAAAAAAATCCACTGAAGTGTGATCCCCCCTCACCACCATCTGCAATAAAAAAGTTTCAGCATTTACAATAAATATGATGTCATCTTTCTCTCACTTTTATAGGATACAACCCGTATCCAAGTGATTTGTCATTTGGAATGGTGTAAGTGATTCGTCCCGCTTTATCCGTGACTTCTGTAGCTAAATGTGTCCATTCTCCCAGAGGAGCATCTTTCATGACATGAATGTCGACCTTTTCACCTGTTAACGTAATCATATCTAAAGGGCCGTACATGAACCGGGCCATCAGCGTTTGAGGAGCGCCTTCTCTCACGATGACGTCATTCGCTCTATGGTTTGCTGTTACATTCTGAAAAATCACACTGTCGATATTTTATCATTTCAAACATATTCTGTGCACTACTTTCAGCTTGACGGAGGTTCTTTTTCTTATCCATTTTTCTCTGGGTTGACCGGGTTTGAAAATCTGCTCACGATCATTATCTCCTGGCAAGGATGTAACTTCGATACCGCCTAGTTGTCTCAACACGAAGGCTATCACATCGCTGCTCTCCCAATAGCTGGCGTGGAATAAATGAGGCAAGGCATTTGTAGGGAAGTTAGACAAGCCTTCGGGGCAATAGAGAGCATAATCCATTCGTTTGCCTCCCCACCATTTTTGTTGTACTGGAATTTCATATTTTAACTGTCAACTGTTAGTTTTTTCCTGCTTTTCTGTTTCGTCAATATGTCAATTAACCTAGTTTTGAGATTATTACCCCTTATTTGCAAGATAAGCATAACCAAGTTTATATACAACAAACTAGCCACAGTATCTGCTTTGCTGTTTTTTTTTCGATATGTTATTTAACCTTGTTTTGAGGTTATGGTTATGCACCCCTTACGGTGCAATAAGCATAAGCAAGTTTAATATATACAACAAACTGGTCACTAGCTATCAGATATACAATATCTGCTTTGCTGTTCTTTTCGGTATGTTACTTAGACTACTTTTGAGGTTATTGTCCCTTACAGTGCAATAAGCACAACTAAGTATATATACATCCAAATAGCCCCTATCATAAGACATACAATATCTGCTTTGCTGGTTTTTTTGGTATGTTATTTAACCTCTTTCTCGGGTTATTGTCTTTCACAGCACAATACATTGAACCAAGTTAATATACAACGAAATAGCTCCTATCTATCAGATATACAATATCTACTTTGCTTTTTTTCGATATGTTAAGGCTAGTTTTAAGGTTATTATCCCTTATGGTGCAATAAGCATAAGCAAGTTTATTATATACAACAAACTGGCCACTATCTATCAGATATACAATATCTGCTTTGCTATTCATTTCGGTATGTTATTTAGGCGAGGTTATTGTCCTTTATAGTGCAATAAGCATAACCAAGTTCATATACATCCAAATAGCCCCTATCTATCAGATATACAATATCTACTTTGCTGTTTTTTCGATATGTTATTAAGGCTAGTTTTGAGGTTATTGTCCCTTATGGTGCAATGAGTATAAGTAAGTTTATTATATACAACAAACTAGCCACTATCTATCAGATATACAATATCTACTTTGCTGTTTTTTCGATATGTTATTTAGGTTACTTTTGAGGTTATTGTCCCTTTTAGTGCAATAATAATAACCAAGTTTATATACATCCAAATAGCCTCTATCATAAGACATACAATATCTGCTTTGATTTTTTTTTTGGTATGTTATTTAACCTCTTTCTCGGGTTATTGTCTTTCATAGCACAATACATTAAACCAAGTTAATATACAACGAAATACCCTCTATCAGATATACAATATATACTTTGCTGTTTTTTCGGTATGTTATTAAAGCTAGTTTTGAGGTTATTGTCCCTTATGGTGCATTAGGTATAACCAAGTTCATATACAACAAATTACCCCCTATTCACCAGACATATATAATTATATCTGTTTTGCTGTTTTTTTGGTCTGTAATTTAACTGGGTTTTCAATATGTTATTCAACCTCCTTATGGGGTTATTGTCACTCTGCTTTGCTGTTTTTTTCGTTATGTTATTTAACCTAGTATTGAAGTTATTGTCCATGATGGTCATATACAATGAAATAGCTCCTATCTATCACACAAACAATATCTGCTTTGATATTTTTTTCGGTATATTATTTAACTGTTTTTTCGGTATGTTATTCAACCTCTTTTTGAGTTTATTGTCCCTCATGACGCAATAGGTAAAACCGTGTTTATATTACAACAAAATAGCCCCTATCTATCACATGTACAATACCCACTTTGCTGTTTCTATCTGTATGTTATTTAATCACTTTTGAGGTTATTATCTTTTATGGCACAATAAGTAAAAACAAGTTCATATAAAACAAAATGGCCCATATTTATCAGACATACATTATCTGCTCTGCTGTTTTTTCGATATGTTATGTAAGCTAACTTCGAGATTATAGTTTTATATGGTGTAATAAGTATTCTCCCAGTTTTGTCACAGTAAACACCTGGGGAACTACAACAGAAAAGAGTAGGCATAAAAGCTTTGCCGGATTGGGAATCCCATACTCAAAGATGCTAAAGTGGCAACAGCGCAATGCAATATTATGAAACGACAGATCACTCATTAATAAGGCAAGTATCAATACCCCAACCAATAACAACTCGCTAACAGGTATGGCGGGAATAGATACGTCATTAAAAAGTAATAATACATCGCCCAATGGCAACACATCAACAAGAGAGTAGGACTACCTGAGTCAAAATGAATATGTACAACCTACGAACTGGAAATCACCAGTCATTGGTGAATCATCAAGATGAATAAACCTCTGAAGAAGCCACTCGTGTTGGCGAAACATTAGAATGCAGTTTCAAACTATCACGTAGTAACACTGAGTTTACAGTTTGTTTCAAATATAAACTGAAAAAAAAATCTCTGTAACGCAATATCAATAGGGGGTAGTTGTTTCAGATGGATTCATTTCAAGATTATAATGTGAAAGATCAACACACTTACATAATCCATTATGATTGATTTTTGTCAACTCATCCGTCCTTTCTTCAAGAAATTTCTATTCTTTGTATTATATTGAGAAAAAGTAGTAACAATCCTATATAAAAAAAATTCAAAACATACTCCAATGATGTCAATTATCACTTGTCAGGATAATTTTTACTAGATACTTTTGAATTATATTTTTCAGGAGTCCTCTATAAAAGTTGTTCTTTACTGTGTGATTATAGTTTAAAATAGAGAACCTTAGCCGTCAAAAAATGTTAGCGATATAATACCCATGCGACATATATATACAGACAAATGAAAATAATACTTACAAGCATTTATAGCTTGAAGGGGTATATTATCTATCAGTCCCGATATCGTGCTCTGAATAGACACCTCTGATAAACGTCTAGGTTGCAAGGAATCACTAAACATTTGAGGATTAGTTTGGAGAATTTCAACTAAAAGAGTGAGAACGCAATCTGTTAGTACTTTATAGTAAAAATCAAGTAAACCAAACAATGGAACAGCTAAAGAGGCCAGAAGAGTTTACATGCCGGAAGGGGAAAAGTATATTTTTGGTAAATAAAAAAATCTTACGTAAATGGTACGGTTGTCCGTTGCCCAACGGATATTTGGCGTATCTCGGTATATTAACTGGGGGAAGGATTGAGAATCTCGCTGACAGAAGAGGTTCCAGCCTGGCAGCCACTGGATCAGTCGGGTGAAACATGTTATACACCTGAAGACATGCTGGACGGGTAATATTATCTGAAATAAAATTTCGTTTCATTTGGAATCATATTCAAGATTTACATACAAGGAGTAATACAACGGCAATACAGTGAAAGAAAGATGCCACTTGAAACTGGATCCACTACAAATCGATTTCGATGTACACTCACATCTGAAAATCTCAATAGTTTGATTCGACATGAGGAATACCTACTATATTTATCATCGTTAGAGGATATTTTTCTATAGGCCAGCACCAGGGCCAGAGGGCTCCCGAACATGAAGAAGTCCGTAACGTCAAACTCCAACTTTATCTGACCAGCCTGATCGCTTGTAGAAGACGACCTGCGTCTCGGAGAGGGAGCAGCTAAATAACCACTTTCGTTTATCTGTATGTCATCTGGAACAAAATAACAAAACTCGAAGCAGTCTTCCAACCTTGAAAGTATCACGAACCTTTCTGTAGATCGCTGTCCAGAATACTGTTCTCGCTACCGTGTCTGGAAGAGTATTTCACCGTCCTACACAAAGAATCATACGCCAATATGGAACCGATGGAATCGGCCATGAAACAAACTTGGCCGGAAAAGCCCAGACCCTCTTCAGACTTGATGAATTCTGAAAAGGAGGTAGCAATAATGAAGTTGGGAACTTAGAAATATTACCTCATCATAAAGCATTCAGGAAACTTGTCAAAGAGGTGACTGTTCAAATTTCGCGGGCTACGTACATTCAATTAGAATTTTTTTCAATTTTTAAGTTGTTACACTCGTCTCGAACATATGTTCACGGTTTCAGCTGTTTAGCATATTTAGTTTGTTGATGAGAGGCATAAAAATTAGAAATGTTTTGCGTGTTCAGCGATTTTCTGCTATCAAAACAAATGGATCAAAGAATGTGCATCAAATGTTGTGTAGAAAATGGAATTGGGTGATCAAAAACACTTGAAATATTGATAGTAGCATACTGTGACTGTACTCTGAGTCAGAAAATTTTTACAAGTGGTAGGTACAAGCTTGTCACAGAGGGTCGAGAAGACGCTACCCTGAACGACCCAGCACATCTACTACTAATGAATCATGCTTCAGCCACCTTATTAGATAGATAAAATGTATTTGTTCAGGATAAAAATACAGTACCTACCCCTGAGGGCATAGAACATGTCAGTATAAATATAAACATATATATCACAATAATATTAGGTTAAAAGAGGAAGGAAAGATGTACGTACAGTACATAAACTGCACAAAAATATATGCATACATATAAAAATATTAGTACATGTAGATATAGGCTCTTAGAGTCCATGGTTGTAGTAAAAGCAGTCAAATAGATCAAATAATAATAGTATCATTTAAATACTCGTCAGTTGCATATGATGCTTTTTCAAGTAAAAATGCTTTTAATTTCATTTTCAATGTTATTTTATCGAACGTTATCGGTACGTTTTTTTGAATAAATGAGAAGTTTGGAGTATTACAGGCCAAGTCTGACTTATTTCTTGTAGAGTATATGTGTATCTTTTTAGAGTGCTCAAAAAGTTTGGAGTTTTCCTTAACAAATAGTATAGTATCAAGAATGTACTGGCTGTATAAGGTTAGTATTTTATTTTTTATAAATAATGGTTTACAACTATCAGTTTGTTTATGGTTAAATATAATTCTAAGGCATCGCTTTTGCATCTTAAATATCTTGAGGACATCTGTCGAAGCACCTTAGAATATTAAACCGTACTTTTTGAGTGAACTTGTGTGTAGTAGACACACATAGCAGCGTTTATATCTATTGATCTTGTTAGCACTCTTTGAGCATAGCAGTATTTTGCAATATTCTGTATTATTGAGGATAGGTGAGATTTCCAGTCCAATCTAAGATCAAGCTCAATTCCCAAGAACTTTGTACTTTTGCAAGCTGATATTGTTGATATAATTCACCAGATTTCGCCCCGTATGAATATTTCCTGTTGCCAAGATTGAAGAAACATATGAAAGGACGGTATTTTGTGACAATTGAGGAGGTAAAACCAAATCGCCGAGCGAGCTCAAGGACGTAACGAAAAGTACAATATGAGAACTACTTCAACGATTGGAAAAAATGCTGGCACGAGTGTATTATATCTGAAGGAGGCTAATTTGAAGAGAAAGAAATAGAAATTGAGGAATTAATAAATATTTTTTGAGAAAAATGAAAATTCACCTTATATTTTGACTATTATTTGAACAGATCTCGATTTTTGATACTCTCAAAGCATATATTATCTTTTTTTTATTTGGTGCTCTGTTCGTACTTAGTTATTTTACAGTTTTGAATTATTGTTTTTTTCCCTACTATAAACATGTATGTTACCTATTATAATTGTATTTTGTGACATGTTCGGAAGCTATAGCTGAAAAAAATTGGAATAGAATAGACAATCTTGATCTGAAGTTACGGGAGCTGAATTCAATATGTACAAAATCATATAATAGGCTATCAAATACATCAACAGTTGGGCTGAAAACTTCGTAGACCAACAAAGAAAACTTTTTTTTATGTGATTTTATTATTCAATATAGTTTTCAAGGGCGATATTTCGATCAAAGCGGTCATACAAAATTTCGATACCTGTCTTTAGTCTTAGTTTCGAAGATTACCTCCTCATCAGAGCTAAATTTCTTTCCTGTGAGCATTCTCTTGAGGTCTGAGAACAAGAAAAAGTCGCTGATGACAAGATCTGGAGAATGCGGTGGGTGCGGAATTAATTCGAAGCCCAAATCAAGCAATTTTTGTCATTGTTTTCCTTGATTTGTGATCAACGTGTGAAAACGTTGTGAAAAACGGGTCTGTTTTTCCGAGACGTCGTTCTTCAAACGCCTCATTAACGCTATATATTAGTCGCTGTTGATGGTTTTTTCCTTTTAAAGACAGGCGAGGAATATTATACCATGCGTATCCCAAAATACTGATACCATAACCTTGCCAGCCAACTGTTGCGTCTTTGCACGCTTTGAAGTCAATTCACCACGTGTAGTTCACTCAGATGACGATTGTTTTGATTCTGGTGTGAAATGATGGAGCCATGTTTCATCCATTGTAACTAATTGACGTATAAATTCGGGTTATTATGACGGAACTCCTTCAAACACTGTTCAGTGTTGTTTTTGATCGATTGTGAGCTCCCACGACATCCACTTAGAACAGAGGTTTCTCGTACCCAAATATTCATGCGCGATATGTCCAACACGTTTCTTTGCTATCTTTAGAGACTCAGCTATCTCGATCAACTTCACTTAGCGATCATCCAATGTTACTATGTGGACTCTTTTGATTTTTTCGTCGATAACAGCCACTTTGGAGCGTCCACTGAGTGCATCATCCTCGGTGCTCATTTCACCTTGTTTAAAATTAGAAAACCACTTCTCAATGGTTGATTTCCCTGGTGCAAAGTCCGAATAATGTTTATCAAGCTAAGCCTTGACGTCAACAGTACTTTTTTTCGCCAAAAATCAATGCTTTATTAACACACGGTTTGTATAAATTTTTTTGTTGTAACAAAAGTTGCTTCACACAAAATGTTCTATCCCACAAACCAATAGTGCGACAGCTGTGAAATTTGTTCAAGTGTCTTTTGAAAGTTAAGGATAATTTAATATCATATAGATCTAATACTAGTGGCGCCATCTGTGTGGTGGCCAACGAACTTTACAGGACATCTGATAAATGAAATAAATTAATTTTATGATACAAAAGAAATTTCCTTATGTAATATATTATGTTTTTTTCACGATATGTATTTCTGCAATGTAACTACTTTTTGTTATTGACATGTTCTATACTCAACAGGGTGTTTGGATGAAATGAATATTTATGATTTTAAATACTACGGCCGTGATCCTCACTTCAAAATACAAAACATTGATATAAACCGGATAAATATTAGTGTTAATGAAGAAAAAGTTGAAACTGAATAATACTGTAAAATGCCTAGGGTTCCAATTGGACTGCGATCTCACATATCACGAACATTTTCAATACATACACAAGAAAATTAAAAAAAAACTATGTTTTTACTCTAGAGTTTCAAGGTATCTTTTATTAAACACAAATATATTAAACAATTATACAACCAAACTTTGATTATTGTGCTTTGATATTATACTCTTTCAAGTTGAACAAACAGGCAAAACTACAAAATAAAGGATTGATAATTATATTGAGAAGAAACCAATATACTCCCATAATGGGGAATGCTCCTCTTGACGAAAATCAAGTAGTTTTCATGAAAGAGCTCTAAAACAATGCATTTAAAACTTATCATTTCAACATTTTTCTTTAAAAAATTATTTAAATACCTAAAAAAGAGGAATGAAATTATGCATTCAACATTTAAAGGGATTCGTTTCTATTTCACAATTTGGCAACATCGGTTATAGCTAATAAAGGACAATGAATCTCTTACCTGTATGAGACAAATAAAGATGACATATTTCAGAGGCGTGCTGTTCTGTTTACTTATGTTCCGAGTTCCGAGACATTCTGTGACATATGACATTTTGTGCACCTAACCTACCTTCCTTTATATAAATAAATAACAAAACAACTGTTGTTTATGTGGCTTGGTGGTATTGAACTATAATTTATATTTTGCCTTAATTGTT
>WOGP01008730.1:0-11066 GCA_015342065.1 Leptinotarsa undecemlineata
CCCTCTCAGAAAAAATTGAAGAAATTCCCTAGTCTTCGGAGGCTAGATTTTACCCGGGAAAATATAAAATCTGATAATCATAAAATTATAAAATGGCGTAGTCAGATTTGGCCTCCAGATAAATTGACATATTGATATTGTTTGTAATATATTCATTGTATATTTGTATAATTTGTGTATATATGTATATATTTCTGAAATTATTAGATGTTCCTATATCTAATGGTATTGGTTTCCGACTAAAATTGTTAAAAGGGAAAGGTGTTAGATATCGGATCATGTATAAAAACAAAGGTTTTTATGTAAATTTTTTTACATGAGTTACTGACTCGTGGGAAACGGAGTTCAGTTGTGGTTTGGTTTTGGAATTAGTAATATATGTATAGTTGTGAGCCGAAAGCGTTTTATTTCATTCTTATACATAACCCTGTTATTGGAACATTTCTTTATAAAGTTTAAGCACATATGCTAAGCTTTCTTTATTTTTTATTTTGTTCGGTTGATGGCCTATTTATTTTGTAAGAATTCATATCGAATATTGTGTTGTAAATCGTGCTCTAAAGAAAATAACGCTGGCCGCCACTGGTACCCATAAACCAATTGTGACGTCGCGCTCAGTTTGACCGACATTTCGCGGCTGTTCGCACCGAATCGAATGGAATTCTCGGCGAATGTTCCATCGACTTCGATGGTATTCCAAAAAATGTTTCAGCGCCTTCGATTGCCAAATATGAGCGCCATCCACTCGCCCATCGAGTCAGGCAAGTGGAAGATACAGTGCGGAACGCGGAGCAGTCTAGTGAGGCTATATACATTCGAATAATAGTTAAAGTTTTAGTTCAATTGTTTGTTGTATTTGAAGTGGAATAAAGTTTAGTTTGATTATTGTTCAGTGTAGTCAATTATTGATAGACCCACGGGGAAAAACGTAACAATAGGATAAAGAAAATAACTTTTGTTTAATTTATACTGAGTTTATTATTTGTTACGACTGGTTTCCGTTTGTTAGACCATTCTCAAGTGACTAATAAGTAAATCAGTTACTTGAGAATTGGCCATAATAAATAATAAATCCAGTAGAAATTAGGTAAGAGGTATTTTCTTTATCCTATATTTATTTTTCATACCGATCTATTTAATTTTTCTCACCTGGAAGTTGTTATGGAGACCGAAATGGCAAACGTTAGGTGGGCAATATGGCCAGCTGGCGTTCATGTAGTCTCTTACGTCCCCAGTAGCGTCTCTTAACACTGTAGATCCTAGAACGATCGCCATTAGTATGTACGAAAGGGTAGTTATAAGAATCGACAGTAGTGTCCCTTTTGGTATAGCTAATTGTGGATCCTAGAAAAAATTATATTACTCATTTTACATCAAGTTGTATATATTTCGAAAATTTGACAGAACTGCACACTGGATTATCTTTCGTGAAGAGTAGGAATTTATTGATTGAATGAATAAAAATGTTCTCACTGCCCAAAAACAAAGTATCCGTATTTTAGCTGGTACATCAAAAAGATCATCTTGCGGTGATCACTTTAAGAATCTACGGATCTTAACGTTCCCGTCATTGGTTATTTTAGAGCTCTTTATGGATTTACAAGAAAATTATAGTGATTTCGCAAAAATTAGTTTCTTTCGTAGATTTGACACATGCCAAAATAATGACTTTCATATTCCCCTCAGAAATGCACAATTACATTATAATTATTGTAGAGCTATGGCTCCTCGACTGAAAAAGATAAAAGGTTCTGAAACAATTTACAGTTTCAAAAACATTTTAAAGAATTTCTGGTGACCAAATATTTCTATTCCAAAGATGAATTTTTCCTAAACTGGTTCTCTTGCTCAGTTTATTTGTTTGTTTGTTATGTCCAAGAGTTTGGCTATTGCTCTTAGTTTGCCTTTCTAAACGAACCCTATATAATTGTCAGTTGTCAAATGGAGAGTAAATTATTATTATTATTATTAGTAGTAACTATCATCATGTCGAATATATTCAACTCATTTATGACAAATAGTTATGAATTCATTGGGTGCTTCATCTTGTAATGTTGTCTAGATTGGTGCTGATGGGGCAACAAGTCAGCTCTCTTTTTTCGAAACTTTCAAAGTCCTCGACACGTGTTTCGATCATAAAATGATCATCTTCACGAGGAAGATCAAAATTAGTTTTGATTTTACAATCTGAATAAGAAAAAGTTATTTCAGTATAATTCCATTTTCCATATGAAAGTAGTTGTTTCATAAGTACTTTGTCTTCCAGTCTTTATCTGAATGTAACTTCTATGCAACATCTACACGTCTTTGTAAAAAGTTTATTATGAGATTATTTACAACAACTTGAATGAGACATTAGTAGATACGATTTCATAAAATGTGTTCCTCATAAATTGTGTGGCATTGTAGTTCTTCAACAAATATCAACAGTAGCTAATATCTTCATACCATCGATTCAGAATAAAACAGATTAAATGAGACATATTTAATATAAACGATATGATTTTGTATATTTTTTCAATGATTGAACGTTAGAAACATATATCTTCTCATTCGTGTAAAGTGAAACAACTTGAGAAGCTGAAAAAGTCAATAATTTTCTGACCGCGACTCGGGTAATGAGACAAGCGAAGCAGGTACTTTCTTGACGGAAATTTGAAAGTCGGTTTGAGTCGTAATGAGCTTTTTAAATGTAATTTCAGCTTTTCCGGAGTAAATATTGTTGTAAATTATCCCATGAGAAAAAATAACGGCTGCCGCCGCTGGTCGCGCTTCACTAGACTTTTGTTTCTCAATGTCGCGTGGCTTCCAGAGACTTCGATTCCGATATATAAACATTGGCAATAGGCAGATGGGGCAAGTCTAGTTGGAAGTATGGTAAAAAGTGATCTAATAAGGCGATAGACATTTAAATATAAGTCTGAAGTTTCAATTAAAGTGTTTGTGTTGTAATTGCCAGTGTAGCAGTTGAGTTTATCTATACAGTGTAGTCAATTATTGTCAAACCCACGTGGAAAACACAACAATATTCTCCATGTTATCATGCTTTCACACGAAAGATAAAACAATGATCCAAAATACACGCTCCATGATTTTTCAGATATACGTTCAAGTTCTTTTTTAATCAGGCGCAATGGATGATTTTTCAAATTGGAGATCCAAAACAACTTTGAGGTGATATTGGTCTGAAAAATATCTTTACAGTAGATGGGAAAATCATATTAGGTAAAATAAGAAGAGGTATTTGCCACTCACGTTGCTAACAAAAATAAGTTCAGTTTTCTTTCTTCTGTGTTAGTGTGATAAGTCAGTTTCTTAGTTATACTTTGAATTGAAAGGATTATATATTTAGGAGTGACTAATTTTTGGGAAAGAAGGTTTTTGGCTTTCTACTATTCTACCTTGATGTGGGAATGTGAGAATCTGCCAAAGAAATGAAGTGAGTAATCTATTTTACACAAATTACACGAAATGAACATTCTTTCGAAACAAATACTTTTATATGAACACTGAATTATACAGAAAAAACTTTTCTCTACTTATTTTGTATTCCAAACATTCGTTATGGAATGAAATCAGATATCATGCACAGGATTTCTACACAATATACTAAATAAAAAGTAAAAAAATTCACTTACATGGAACAATGTCATCCTCACTGGTAGACGTCTATGTCTCGCCGTAAGACACTTTCCATATGGCTCTTCAGTACTAATCTGGATAACATTATAATCAATAAATTATGTTTTTTCTTATAGTGTTATCCAGATTGGAACTGAAGAGCTCTGAAGCAAGTGTCTCACGGCGAAACATCGGTGTGTCCAATGAGGATGACAGTTTTCCATGTAAGTGAATTTTTTTACCTTTCCTTTAGTATATTCCATAACGAATGTTTAGAAAATAATCCGTATAGAGAAAAGTATATTCTGTATAATTCAGTGTTCACATACAAGTATTTGTTACAAAATAATTTTTCTGTCGTATTATTTAATGTTTATATGAAAGTTGCTGTTTCAGGAGGGCTTTTTTTGCAGTTTGTGTGAAAGTTACTTCTTTGCATGATCTACACATCTACGTATAGAATTACTTCTTTTGAAATTGATTGTTTCCTTCCTTTGTTTGGAAGATTCCCTCATTTTTTTGTTTCGATAAACAAAAATATTTGGAAAAAATTGAATAACACAAAAATAAAAAACGAATAGAACTAAAAATTGAGAGACGATTTCCGTTTTTACGATTTCCGTAAGGTGAGTCTTTTCATATGTCAAATATTTTTGTTTGGTTGGTACTATTCAATTTTTTTTGCAATATTATAAAGTTGGAATTCCATTGAAATGACGTACATATTTTTTATCCTTGATTAACAGTAATTCTATGGCGTCATGTGTGGCGTCACTGAAACCTACTCTAATTTGAATATTCTAAGATATTAGGCCTACCTTCAGATCCCCAGAAATATTAGCACCTGCCAATATGCCCGTAGCCGCTGGAAAAAATATTGCGAAGACACTGAAAAAACTGTGTTCGACACCTTCTGAAAATCTGTAGTCAGGGAAAAAATTGATCCGCGCCAATGTTGCTGAAATGGAATACTTCAATTCGATTATTTTTTTGAAAAGAATAATTTTTTACCATTGTATCCCAAAAACCCTTTGGATTTAGCTTCGTCACTTCTTGGTCCTATAAAGCTCCCGATGAAAAAATCGAGAATTGCCACCAGCAGGATAACAAGTAAACCTATTTGCGCCTGAAATTTATTTATTAACTCATTTACAGAATTTGAGAATGGATTTCCAAGTATGATTGTGAAGATATAAATAAGATATAGATATACACTTTCGGACAAAAATATCGCATACTTTATTTCAAGATTTTTTTTCATGTTAAATTCTTTATCCTTCACACGTTATTTATTTTTAATGATGAATGTTCAAAGACCAAAGTACAAATCTTGAATAGTGTACTTTTGCCACTATTAATGTTTATTGTTGTTGTTGTCAGAATATCACTTTAGTCAATGATGGATGCAGACAAGAAGATATTGCACGGAGATTGCATATCCATCAATCGAATGTTTTTCGGTTAAAATCTGCCATAGCTGCCATCTGCCATAGCTGCCATAGTGGTTCCAAAATTTTGTGGGGTGGCTTTAGTTGGGAGAGTCGCCTCGAGATTATAGAGGTGAATTCGAGAGTAAATGCTGACTGGGACATACGCAACATCCTCGAAGAGCATGTTTCACGACAATTTTGTGCTAATGCATGATATTGTAGCTCGTGCACATGCTGCAAGAACAGTCGCTCAGTATCTTGACGTTGTTGGACTTGAGGCAGCGGAGTGGCCACCAAACTGTCCCGACGCAAATCCCATAGAACATCTCTTGGACATCCTAAAAAAGACATATACGAGCACGAAATCCAGCTCCAATCTCAATTGAAGAATTGAGAATTGCTGCACAGGAAAAATTGAATCGAATTACATAAGACATCATCAAACACCTTTTACGGAGTATACCCAGGCCATCGTTAGAGCTAGAAGAGGAAACACTGAGTACTGAACTGTTATTATCTTGCCTCAAAGAACTTTCATTTTGTCGTCATTGTTGCTTGTTCTAATTGAATATTATTACCAAAACTAGTCCATTTCATTACTTCGTCTACAAGTGTGTTATAGATTTTCAATGTCTGGATTATTTGGCAATCGATCTACGTTGAATACTTCAGCATATACCATTTAGGAATGAAGACTGCATAAATATTCAGACAAATAGAAATAAACATGATAAACTTAAAATAAAATATGCAATATTTTTCTCTGTGAGTGTATAAGTACTTAAAATACAGATCCATTTTTGAAATTTGGAATTTTTTCTCCTAAGCTTCCAACCTTAGTTGATATATTTCAAGGGTGAATGATTCTCTTTCCCAATTGATATTTTCAAAGTTATACACTTTGTTTATCCCAAAACAGAGGATGTTTTCTGAACATTAAAGTAAAGTTTTATGAAACTTTACAGTAGATGGGATTGAAACGTGGATTTCATGTAACTCACTCCTGGGCATTGTAATTGATTTATTCGACGAAATTCTCTTTGCACAAATTACTGTTGAAATCAAACTATTTTTCAAAGTTCGAGGAAATCTTTCAAAATCATCTGTATATGAATAAAGATAACTTCGACAATCTGAAGCACATCTTGATATCGCTGTTGGAGATAAGAAACAGCAAAGGGTATAAGTGGGATCCTTGTGGATGGATGGAAAACAATGTTTCTTCAGTTGACATTTTTTGAATTCTTTATACTAAAACATTAGAAAACCGAAGCTCACCATGAAAAAGTATATACACATTATTTCAGAGTAAGTTTGAATCAAATAGAAAACTTTGTACTATCAATTAAGGTAAAAACAGTTACTTCTCATGAGTTCTGCTAAGACTAAAACCCTAAATGCATCATCAGTTATCAAATTCTTCCAATCGTATAGGAGATTTGACAAAAAATTATCACTAGGTAGGCACATATTTTTTTTTAAATATCCCTCTGTGATAAGAGCAACAATTCAACTCTAATTGTAAAATAAATTATATTAGAGAAAGAAGAGACCAGTTTCCATTATTGAAATTAACAAATCAAAATATAAAGTAGAAGTATCGATAAAAATAAGCTGTCGTGTGTCGAAGGATAAAAGCCAGCCTCGAATGAAGGATAATATACACCACTCTAGGAGAGGCTACCATACAGATAAGAGCACAGAAGGGATGCCCACAAGGGGGCGTACTATCGCCATTGCTATGGGCAACCCTAGTAGACGATCTCCTCAGAAAGCTATCTGCAGAAGGCATATATTGCCTGGGATATGCTGATGATTTGGTGATAGTCACAAAAGAAAAATTTGCAGACATCATCTCGGAACGCATGAACATCGTCGGCAGATTGTGTGAGCATGGGAACTTCTCAGTGAATGCCCAAAAAACCACTATTGTTGTGTTCACTAGGAAAATAGCGATAGAGAACTAAAACAACCAATACTCAATGAAGTGGAGATCCCTTTCGCCCCAGAAGTCAAATACTTAGGTATTCTTTTCAATTGAAGGCTTACGTGGAACCTCCACATCCAAGAAACAGCACAAAAGGCCAGGATGGCCCTAGAAATCTGCAAAAGAATGTGCAGGAAAAACTGGGGGGCTGAACCCAGAAATGACACTCTGGTTATTTACAAGAGTAGTGAGACCCACGATAACATACGGTGTAGTGACTTGGTGCACTAGAACAGAGCAATCGGGTACGGCTAAACTAATAGGCGGCATACAGAGGCTGGCAAGCCTATGTGTCGCGGGAGCCATTAGAACGACCCCAACTGCAGCACTTGAGGTCCTACTCGGACTTCCACCATTGTACATCTACATACAAAGAGAAGCTCGATTGGGACACACAGGATAATGCAGGGGCAAACCCCAATGAGCCAGTCACACGGTGCAGAATACTTAAAACTGTACAATAAACTGAATACTGAGAATGCCCGTGGATAACACAGTTCCGCAGTACAACTTTCAAAAAGATTTCGAAATCATCATACCAAGTAGAGAGGACTGGCAAAACGGCTCACCGGTAAAATCGAAAGAAACTTGGTATACAGATGGCTCGAAGACCCAAGAAGAAGTGGGAGCTGGTATATATGGAGGCAGAGCAAAGACGAGAATCAAACGCAGTCTCGGACATACTGCAACTGTGTTCCAGGCAGAAGTAGCGGCCATCGAACACTGTATATAGGAAATAAACAAGCAGAAGGTCACAAATAAAGCCATTGCCATTATGTCTGACAGCCAGGTGGCAATTAAGGCCCTCAATTTCAAGTCTTCTCAAGAATATTGGGAAGCTGTATGAGCGCACTCAAGGAGCTAAGTACCCAACCCAAAATATGGTCCCGGACATGAGGATCACAATGGCAATGGGTAGGCAGATGTTCTAGCCCGTGAAGGCGTATCCAAGGCTCTGACCGGCCCAAAATAAGAGTTCATAAATAAACCATCGCCCAAATTCAAGGAAGACTTGCTAAACCACAATCTGTAAGGATAGTGGTGGATCTACTAACTAGACATAGCCGACTCAGGAAACATGAGCAACATGGGTCTAATAGAAGGAACCCAATGTAGGTTCTGTCAAGAAGAGGAAGAAACCTCACTGCATGTGCTCTGTGAACATGAAGCGATAGCAAGGCTGAGACACGCAAGACAAACCAGAGGCTGCCAGATATATTTAAGGAGTCAGTGTCGAGGCTATGGAGTCTCATCAAAGACATCAAGCTAGACAATGAGCTCTAACAACCAAGGATAATCGCAATAGATCTGAAAAAGTCGCAGTAAATCAAGCCATGGGCCAGCTCCCCGACAATACTAATCTAATCGATAAAAATAACAGCACCTGCTATTCATCGTTAATTAGTGTAATTGCATATTTCAACTTGATTTTCAATTCAAGTTTTTCAATAATTTTCGATATAAAAAATAAAGGTACTTCATTCTTGACCAATTTCACATTTTGGACAATCCTTGTACACTACTGGAAAAAATGTATAACCGATAGTTGTATTTCAGGTTTCATGGAGAATAACTTTTTCCTAAAATTATTAATAAAAAAGTTGTCCACACGGTGTCAACTCACGAAAATATTGTATAACAATTCAAAAAATAAAATGGAAAAATTCATTTCGTAAGATAATAACTTTTTTGATAAAAAATAGTACCTACACAATATTTCCAGTCATAAACAACCGTAACAAATGATTACCTTAGCTTCCCATTCCAATCCTACTATCACTATAACAGTGAGTACGATAAGAGTAATTGTTCCTATGATGCGCACGTCATGAACTTTACCGTCAATAATGGACAAATTGTGAAGTTCCAGTAAGTCCTGCAGGGATTCGCAAAAGCCCACGATGTACATGGCACAGGCCACCGCATTAGCTAAAGAAAATATCAAACCAATGGAACCTCCAAATTCTGGGCCTAGGCTCCGAGATATCATGTAATATGTCCCACCTGAAAAATAGTTCCGGTTGATGATGAAATCTAATGAACGAAACGTCGTCTGGTAAATTTCTTCATATCAGATTATAACAAATGTGGAACAGTACCGAAAGTTTCTCTTCTTTTTTTTAATAATAATATTAGTAACATGAATTGAAGGGGTTATATTTTTAGGAGTGATTAAGTTTTGGGAAAGAAAGTTTTTGGCTTTCTACTACTTCTTTCTACTTCCTTCCTTTCTTTGGAAGATTCCCTTATCCTTTTTTTTTGTATCCAGATGGAGTAGTAGAAAGCCAAAAACTTTCTTTCCCAAAAATTATAGTAATGTCTTTATTATTTCCTCATGAATGAAAACCTACTGATAAGTCCTGAACAAAAGGTTTCAAAGTTGGATTTTGAAAGTTTGGATACTTCCTGGTTGGAAATTTGGTGAAATAAAATTATAAATTTTGCAAATCTGGTAATTAAAGTTCGGTTCTAAATGGGGGTGGGAACAATATTCCTCGATGTCTATTGTTGACATTATGAACGTCACTGTGGAATGTTTTCTTCTGATGAAGATAGGAGAGTCTTCTAGTAAAGATAGTTTTATGAAAGAGATTTCTAAAATGTATAAATCTTTTGTTTTCCACGTTCAACTAAACCGATTCACAAATCTTGTTGAAAATTCTTTCTCGCCTCCTTATTCCATATATTAACCGAAGGCAAGAATTTTGTAACTTCTGAATTTTTTGTTTGAACTGGTTGATTGAATTTGGTCCATAAATGGAATTCGCATAATTGAAATTAGATAAAACCAAGGTCTTGCAGAGTAAGGATTTCAAGTTGATAGGAAGACAATGGCGTACACCATATATAACTCGTAGGGATGAGTATGCCCTTTGCACTAATGTATTAACATGTTTTTCAATCCTCAAGTTGAAATCCAGTGATACCCCCAGAACCTAGAATCATTCTGAATTGAGGCCGTAGAGCCAAAGACCAAAATTCGATAATACTAGTTTTTGGCGAATATTTAAAAAACAACCACTGATATATTCGATCTGTGAAGAAATTATTCTAGTTTCGCAGAATAAGATTTTTTCCAATTTAATTGACTTTGTAGGTCTAACCGAAATAGCAATAGTGAGATCAGCAACAGACAACGTGTTACCTCAGGGCTAGTACAAGAGTGCCACCAAGATTTAACTAAAGCTTCGATAGATAATAACATTATCCTGAGGTGGGTGAAAGGGCACGACAGGAGAAAAGGTAATCCTTCAGCCAAGGAAGTGGCTGGAGTGAGAATTTTAGGACCCAGTGGCACCTGCGGCCTGATGACTTCTACAATTGCGAAACTAGCTAAACGTTACCCCCACACTCAATCCCTAATGAAACGGGATGAAATCAAAGGAAGCAATCTTGCCAGGATCATCCTGAGCAACCCTGGGAAGCTGGCAACGAAGAAATATCTGGCGATGACCAGGAAAAATCTACGCTTAACAGTAGGATGTCTGACTGGCCACTGTCAACTAAGGAAACACCTCCATAATATGAGGCTAGTGGACACACCTCTATGCAGAATGTGTGAACAGGAAGATGAGACTCTCAGGAATGTCCTATGCGAGTGTCCGGAGTTATCGTCAATAAGAAAGTGTTCACCTTTCTGGAAAGAACAGGATGGACAATGACTTAGGAGAAGAACTCCTCGGGAGGATGTACAATGGGTCACATGTGGCCTAAGTGCGATAGGCTTACAGTCACCCTCCCTACTCTACATATACAGATAGTGAGATAAGCTGAAATAAAACGGCTGATAGCCCTTCTGTGCGTATATATGGGATCGCTGACACTCATGAGGCCGTATAATGACATTGCACTCTTAATGACAGCAAATAGTGCTGGTATCCCTAAGTATTATATATATCTCTCTCTGTATCTGTAAAGTGGGGAGGGCGACTGTAGGCTCACAGCACTTAGGCCACATATGACCCATTGTACATTCTCCCAAGGAGTCGTCCTCCTAGGTCATCGTCCATCCTGCCCTTTCCAGGAAG
>WOGP01008731.1:0-11066 GCA_015342065.1 Leptinotarsa undecemlineata
ATTGGTTTTGTAATTCGCTTCATAATGTTTTGGTTTAGTTCATCTACACAGACCATTCCTAAGAGAATGATACTTTTTCGTTAATCCAACACTTGAAAAAGTATTCGTAAGTTTCATATTCAATATTTTAATTTATTAATTCGAGAAATTGAATTCACCTAAAAATGGCAGTTACAACATTTGCAACGAATTTCAATGTGGAAGATAACAAAATCTGGGCAGACAAGCCGTGCTCGAATCAAACCTGACATATCAAACGTTTCGTGTGTTACTGCGGCAGACATCATCAGGGGTATGTGCGTTAACTGCGAGGGCGAAAGTTATATCCCGAAATCGCACTCAGCAACGACTTACATTCAATCGGTTATTCATTTATTCCTGACAAAGCCGAGCTATATAATGTCTTATTTATTCGACGGATGAACTTCTGGAGGCGTTTTAACGCAGTCGAACTCACTAACTTGATGTGTGTGTACTGTTTCAAGCATTTCTCGTTGTACTACTTCTTTTACGAAATGCTGGATGGTGAACATTACGTGAATTTTCTTCAAGATGAACCGACTGTTCTCGTTAGGGTTATTGTTTTTAAGTGCAGATAACAGCTTAATCAGACATTTCCTAATCGGTAGATCTGCATATAGGGAACTATTGAGAGGTTGAACTGAAGCAATGATGCATTAAATAGATAAAATCTGAACAATACACGAAATGTAATCACCTAACCTTGATTCCATACAAATACAAATTACAAATATAAAACCTTCAAAAACATTCATAGGTATTCACTTTGAATAATCTCTGAAATGTATGAGGCACAATCTAAAAACATCTACTTGAAATCACTCGTGATCATCGATACCAAAAAAAGGTTTCTGATGTGAAAAAAATATTTTCATATCTCATCAAATTACATGGTATCAAAAACCGCATATTGTATGGTTAATCTAATAAATGGAATTCCAATTTTCCAATTTTTTAAGTTAAATTTTTTCCTACGATATTTACAAACTGAATTGAGGTTTTGCTCAATAGAAAAATCGAACGTAATTATCATAAATGAGCAGATACGTTTCGAATATGGTAAGCTTGTGAGGTTATCAGAAGTTCGAATCCACTTTTTTGTGAACCTTGATCTCTTCGTGATATCAAATTCGCATCCAAACAAATTTTTGAAAACTTGACCTCATTGTCATTTACACTTGCAAATGGTCAAGTCAATAAAATATTCCTCTATCGTTGTGATGATTTCAAATGTATGCAAAACATTTTGAGAAAGGTGATGAAATGATTTAAAGCTTTACTTTAGGTGACAGTAAAAAATCGTTAGTGATATGTGCGAAAATATAGTATGAATGCAGTTGTGTGTCAACAAAAAGTTATTTTATATCAAATGCCACGAAAACTCAGGCATCAGTTTTTTCTAAGAAAATGAATAATGTCAGTATACAAATACGTCACTTGATCTCCGTCTGCAAGCATGCTCTAGGCCATACTCTGAGATTATATCCAGAAAATAGCCGTTCGCCATATAGATCTTTCACGAAAGGACTGACTTATTCCGCTTGATTTCATCCAGAGCCATTGTCAGAAACATGCGACAAATGACATCATTCTCAAATCATTTCTCGAGACAGATTTTCCAAATGCAAATTCAAATTTAGCACTGTAGTTATTGTTTAATACATTTAGAAAAATTTTAATAATTTGAAATCGTAGGTGTAGGTGTTGTTTAAATGGCGATCATAAAAGTGATAAAACGCTATGAAATTACTGTTTGCGATGACGAAGACAATTATGTTGTGAAAAAAATAGTGAAGTGAGATTGGAAATATACAGGTTAGAAAAAACTGATGTTATTATAACTCTAAATAAACTTCTTCAATACTGAGCCCAAGATACTGAAAGGAAAAACAAAAATTATGTTATATGATAAAATATTTTGTCAAATTACAAATAACATTATCTATTAAGCTTTCAGTAAGTTTTTCGGAAAAAAATAGAACTCAGCTACTCAAGAAAGTCGTATGATGAACAAAAGGTTGCTAAATCTCGTTTTAAGAATGTATGCAGTACGATTTGCATTTTGCATAAACCAAAAAAAAAACATGATTTTGTGAACGGAATTGACCTTTTCCATTTTTATTTTCCACAGTGTATACCTGGTATGTCTCATTCGAAATGGAATCACCCTTATAAATCATATTTTTCACCGATAGTTGTTTTTATAAAGTAAACATTTGAGAAGTCTTCTAGAACAGTTTTGAAATGTTTGATGAATAAATGACGTCGAAATGCGTCTGAACCAATTTAGATGAAACAATTTAGATACAGCTTATATAACAAAATAACATAAAGGGTAAAATTCACAAAGGTTTTGTGTAATTTTGGTCATAATATAACAATAAGTATCAAGTAAGTCGGAAAAAATCTTGCTCCCGAGAGCTATCTTGTCGAGTACTGCCTATACCATTGGAGTTACATGGAGATACCGTAAATACTGAATAAAAGCCCGCGATAGCATATAATCTACCTCTTATGTGGTAGCCAATATATGCAAAATACTGAGTAATAAATTCTTTTTTACAATGCACCTTTCAGAATAACTGTAAAATTTTTATAAAAATTGATACAATTGTCGTTATAAGCATTTAAAATAGATAAACTTTGTCTATAATACTAAATAATCTGGACGAATCGTTTAAAAGTTATCACGATAAAATTAACTTGACGCAACGCAGTAAGCCATTACGCATCGCGTTTACTGTAAGACGACGGGGGAAGATGCGTGGGGGTGGAGAGACGTCGTTGACGGTTGTATTAGTTTTTCGAATTTCTTTATAAGTAACATAATTCGATTCTCGAATCTATTCATTACTTATATTGACGCACAGTCGAAGCTACTGAACCAAGAATCTTTAAATATGTATGTAAGTTATTTGTATAGCGTTAATACGCATCAAGAAATGGAATCAGGAATTTACACCCCCAAAAGGGAAAAATAGGAGTTCAGGGATTGAATGGAATTTCGTTAATTTTGAAGTTGGAAACCTGAAGTTTTGGGTTGATGAAAAATATTGTAACTATTTGTTACAATTCGATTTGAATTTACTTCAAAACTTCACTCACTTGACTTTGAGTCAAATAAATATCCAAATGTTTTATGTTTTCTGTTTGCGACAGACATTGAAAATGTTTCTTCGCAAATTTTCCAACTATATTTCAATGCATCCAAATGTAAAGTACCTAGATTTTATTCTCGTAATTCTGATAAAAAAAGTAGCGAAATGTTGAAAATTAACAATTCAAAAATAACTTTTCAAAACGCTCAAAGGTGCGAACTCGTTTCCTCCTTTTCATAAAAGATGATGTATGCATCTCCACTCACAAGTAATTTTGGTGAAAATGCTAACACGTGTCGATCATTGTATTCCCTCCACGTGTCAGTATAGAGATGTGTGCAGAATGCTGTATAATGTCCGCTGTAGGTAAACCTATTGTGATTAGAAAGTGTATATAGATTATAACAACAAAGAGTCACATTGTCTGCTGCATAATTGTTCATATCTAATCCATCTAGAGGAAATTCGATGGCAACATTTAACTTACCTCTAGAGTTTTCTGTTAGAGATAATCTTTTAAAATGAATGACTAAAATACAAAAAAACTCATGAACCGATACAGAATTTGTGCATTTTCTTCTTTTCTTGCATCTCGAACACGTCGGTTTTTCATGTCCATCCATTTCAAACATATGGAAACCTCTTATCAAGCGAGAAAAGACCAACTCCCGCCAAACGGTCATCTTCCGCTAAAACCAATGAAGCGGAAAAAGGAAAGAGGGGATAGGTGAAAGGTGAAAGCACAGGTAAGCTGTGGTGAAAGCACCCGAATGACCTATAAATAGTCAGATCTCGAAGAAATAAGTCCAGTTATCACTCGAAGACGATTGTGGATACTAACAATCGAAACGTCGTGACGTAGCTTGGTTTGGAATCTTTTAATTTTTATTATTTCTGTTTGATTTTTCATTTCTGTTAATAATATTTTTAATTTTAAGCTTTCATTAATATTTCAATTTTTATTTTCTAGTTGTAGCTTGTATGCTATTTCCTTGTAATTTCAGTGTTTTGTGTTTAGTAAAATTGTTATTTTCGGTTAATGTTTTTATTTTTATTTTTTTCAGGGATTTCAAATCAATTTATATTATATTAGACAATGGAAGTCCGAACTGATATAATATTCCACGAAACATTGTCAATCACCTTCAAACAAACACAATTGTAGGTCTTTTTCAAACATATCTACTCCAATTACTCTTTATGTTGCCTACGTATGGTCAAAATTAGACTATGTGTCTCTAATATGGTCTCCATTCTACAATTGCTATAATACATCAATTGAAAAAGTTCAACGTCGTTTCCTAAAGTTCAGTTACTTCAAATATTATGGTATCTATGCTAATAGCGGTATTTCATATGACTCTCTCACTATAACATTCAATATTGAAAGTCTTGAATTACGCAGAAAACTTGCTGAAAATGTTTTTTGTATAAATTACTGCACAACAATTTGTATGCTATGGAGGTGTTATCTCTTATAAATTTCTGTGTGCCTCACTTTAGAACTAGAATTACAGAAACTTTTCACAGTCGACTGGCCAGTCTCAAGACCCCAAGTCACCTGTCTTTAGTATTTGCAATAATTTCAATTTCATTTCAAATTTGTGTGAAATTAATTTTGATTCCCTAGAATACATTGACACTGCATCTCAGTATTTCATGGAGAATTATCATACATGCCGTTTCTTTTATCATGTGATAAAAATGCTATATTCTAAAACACCAGTGGCGGATCCAGTAAATCATTTTTTGGGCCTAGTGTACAACTTAGACTACGGGGTACATAACCCTTTCACAAAGCACACAGTCCTTAGAGGTTTTCTATTGAAGTTCAGTAGTATGCATCCAGGAAGAAAAATTTGGAAAAAAATCAAAACCATTACAAGTAACAATAAGAAAAATATGTATATTAAAAATAACCGTTACCAGAATTACCATTTAGTGAAAAGTTGTTCAGGTACAACCATAATGAACTGAAAAGTAGATTATAATGCCATAAATTATAAACGGTCGAACATAATAATATTTTATAATATTAACATTATATTTTTGATATCTAAGTTTAACAGATTCAGAGATAATTTTCTCTTGTGCTTTCTTATATGTATACATCCAAGACTTCTTCAGCTTTCATTGTATTGGAAATATCCGTGCAGAGAAGCCAAACCATTTAGTTCCTCTTCAGTCATTGTATTGCGCAGATATGTTTTTAAATAACGCAAAGCTGAAAAATTTTTCTCTGCCGTACTGGCAGTCACAGAAAGAGTGCACAACAGGTGCAATAATATCCTGATGTTAGGGAGAGAATCAGCAAACTTGTATGCTTGTGTCGGATGTCTAGGCAACTTGTTTTTGGGATTTGATTTCCAAATTTGAAACTTATCTTTCAAGGCCAAAAAGCATGGCAAAACCAGCTACTTTTTGATGGAGTGCATTCAACTTATGCAGTCTGCAAAATGAAATTGAATCCATTTATATAGTATTTTTAAGCTCCATTTGGAATGTGATCATTCATTGGATATTCAAAAACGTCTATGATCTCTGATGAACTTTCATGAAAACATAATAGACATAATTGAAACTTATCGTTGAACCAACGTGAGGAATTTAAATTCGTACACATTGAAGTGTTAACTCGACTTTGTAAAGTGGGGTTTTTTCTGTACGCCTCTGTGAATGATATGTCGACATTTACTGAGAGCGTTCTGTAGAATGTTTCTACAGAATATTTCACAAAGGGAAAGGTTTTCATAGATGTTGGTTGAAATATTATTATCCTTGACAAAATCAAATAAAAGTAATTCGCGACTCCTATCATTTCATCTTAATGAAGCGAAAACCGTACCAACAAATTAATATTTTTAATTGACAATATCGTTTAAATAACTCACGTTTCTAGCAAATGTCCAAGTTAACTTGTGTTTGCGTGATGTGAAAATAATCAAACCAGTTTAGAACACAACTGATTATAAGGAAAAAAACATTCATTTTGGAATAAATTTGGGTTTACTCATCCAAATTTATGAACACTCAAACTAAACCTGATTTCGATGACCGATTGTGGTTTTATTTTTTGGTTCAAGGAGAAATAGGTGTGAAATAATTCTATGAACGAATGGATCAATTTTTTCTTCAAATAAAACAGAAACTTCTCGGAATTTCCGACAGTGAACCAAAGGAAATTTTAGTATTGGTATCGAATATTGAGATAATATTGAGATACTTCTGGGAAATTTAACAGCTTCAGGTTACCAAATTATTTTACCCAATGTTGGATGTAGACCTGAAAACAAGACAAAATGTATATTGCCAACTTGGTGACGGACTAGAAATGTAGTGCAGTAACTTAGGATACAATTTGGAAGTGCTCCTTCAATATGAAACCAAAATTTATAAACGACTTAGAAGACATTTGTAAAATATCCTTTATACCTTTTGTATTGAGCTTGAAGAACACTCGATATATTATTCATACTTATTGTTATTTGAAGTTGATAACAGTAAAATTTCAATTAGGTGTATGTTTAATTTTTCAGTTTTTTCAAGGACAAAACACAAGCGCTATAGGGGAATCCTCAAGGCATTCTAAGAGCACTGTAAAAGTAGCGTTTCACATTGGATTTGAATTGCTGGAGGAAGTTTATTCCACATAAACGCAGTTATCCAAATGGAAGAATTTTCGGATAGTGAAGTTTGAGGTTCATTTCTTGGATAGTGAAGTTTGAGGTTCATTGAGTTGAACCTCAAAACGAGTAGCCACAGTCCGTCGAGTACTTCTATGTACCGCACTTGGTGGAATCAAATGTGCCAAGTCACTTGAACACTTCCCCTAAAAGTATCTATAAAAGAGAGACAAATATCCAACCAATCTTCGATGGTCCGGACTATCAAGGTTGCAAGTGACATTCGTGTCTCCAATCAAGCGGGTGGCTTTCACTGAATTGAATCCAGCGGCTTCAGAGCATTCTTAGGGGCGGAGCTCTATACATGTTAACAATACTCCAAAGCAAGTCTGATCTCAGCTTCATAAAGCATTAAATGTTGCTGAGGTTTGTACAGTTTTCTGGTTCGGAACAGGTTTTCAAGCTTTTGAGTAGCGAGCAGCCTTTGCGACATGATTGTGCCAAGACATATTGATGTCCATTTTAACCCCCAACAAACTTATCTAAGCAGAAAGAGGAATTGTGTTTGAAATCTGTTTTTCCGTTAACCAGCTGTCGCACCTCTACAAACGACAAGCCTCAGAAGTTGAAACTTGTGCGAGCTAAGGATTAACGAGATTTTACCTTTCAACGTGTGATTTCTAACACGGGTTGTACGATAGCAATTGAAAATCGATCATTCAGATTAGGGTTCGAACCACCTACCAACACGGCAGTCAATTCGAGTGAGTAAACAAAGCATCCACGTCGAACCGACTGGCTACCGACCGACCGAAAGAGGAATTGTCTGTCCTGACATTATCATATCCGGTTCGGAGACATTAATTTCTTTGGAGAAAACTAATTTATTCACTAAATAAATAAGTAAGTATACACATCTTTGAATATTTTTTGATAAATTCACGAATTTTGCAACAATTATGCCTTAATTTTCTGATCATTTTAAATTTTTCCTCAAATGACCATCCATATATGTCACATTTTGTTTTCAAACGTTTCAATAACGTTTCTTATATGAATGATTATGAAATTGAAATAAATTTTTCAAAAATGATTTTTTCGGCATTCGTATAAAAAATAGCTTTTTCAATGAAAAATGTTACTGCTAACTTTATAATCGGAGTGACTACACATACTTGACATGAAACAAATGTAAACATATAATGGTATTCATCCAGTGTTATCGTGCTACTATGTTTCATTCTTGGGGACAATAACATTTGGCATACTTTATTATCTTTTCCGCTCATGAATGCATCAGCGAAAGAAATTATAAAAATATTGTTTATAAAAAGAAATATAATTGAATTATCTTCTCGTCCAACTCATATCACCAAGGAAGCAAAACTGTACCGGAATTGACAGTGGAATGACCCCATCAGGAAAGGATTCCATTGTGAAAAGAAATAACATCAATCTTTTGCATAATATTCTATGCCGTTGGCATCAAATAATCTTCATCAACTCTTTTTTTCCAATTGAAAAGTTTGATTTGGTTGAAAAATTAAATTTGCTTATCAAAGAACCGATATAAAAATTATTTTGAAAGAATACTGGTTGGGTTCGAACCAACGACTCTTGGATCGTGAGAAAGACGCACTTGAACTTGCGCCAATTTCCTGATTTCAATATCAGACTAAGTTGTGCCAGTATTTATCGCAATTTTTTTTTTCAAAAAAGGGTAAGTTCAACTTACCACACATTTTATCATCATCATCTCATATTTTTCATCTCAATATTTACAATATGATTTTTGTGGCTCAAAAGTAGCATCATTAACAGTATTCGACGTGAGCAAGTTTATGATTTCATCGGTATCACCCGTAGACTACAATCCTGAGTCTAGACAATATATAAACATTGAGTCAATAGCGAGAGCTTTTCAGTTCCCGACATCTGATTTTGTATACAAATTTAGGAGACTAGGTTGTGCAGTCAGGCAGAATACCTCATGAATCTACCTTGTATCAAATTCTTGAGCTGCAGAAGCAGCAACTGTATCAGGTGAGGAAACAAACTCCCATTGGCAAGTTAGAAAACGCTTATGCAAATGATGATTTACCTAAACCAGTACCAAAAAAGCCCTGCCTCGCTCAATATAGTGTATCATCAGTTGTTCTCTTATGGAAAGGTTGTTGCGGTCATTAAGATGGAGATCTTGTTTCTTGAACATTTAATAAGCTCAATAACGCCCAATCTATTTCAAAAGATGATGCGCAGATACAGAGATTGACATGACGGTTACATCAGAGAATTAGAAGAGCGTCTCCTGTGTAGTGGGTACAGTTAGTACCCTGCAGCTGTTGGAAGACGTCACTCCAAAAGGAGTGAGAGGATACCTACTTTCCAAGCCACACATCTGTCACTACTATCTGAAGAAGGTTGTAACAGAGTGGCCACTGATCAGGTCCACACTAGATTGAGAAAAATATACAATGGTAGGTCACCTTTGAAGTGGAGGAAACTTAGGCTTTGATAGCAGATCACATAATCTATGTCTGTCTTACTGAGGACTGGATCAGGTTTTCAGCCTTTGACAGAGTTTTACTCTTGCCAGCTAATCTGAAAGTTGACTCACCAAATGAAAAAATCACCTTTGTAGAGAAGCTGAATTTAGTTGGTCGAGTTCGATAAGTTATGAGTCAGAATAATCTATTTTAGGTTAGATTCACTCATTTTGGGCTTACTTACTCACCCCCAACTCCATTGATCGGAGCAATTTAATTTAACAATGAAAGTATTTGCCCAGTTTCATATTTCGATATTGGTATTCATCTATTTTTTTTTTATTTAATTTTGTTTTTGAATTATTTCCACATTTTCATGAAATTTAATAATTACATGCGGAGAAAGCAATATCCAATAGTGCACTTTTTTTCACTCATCAAATGCACTTTAAATTTGAATCAAATGTTGGAAAGTCAATAAGTGAATTATAACACTTGTACCCAGAGCAGAATATTCTCCATGCGATAACATTCGGGCTGGTAGGCCGCGGTTTGATGAAACCTGAAGTATCAAACGTTTCGTCTGCGACAAATATCATTGGTGGTTTATGCGTTAATCGCAAGTACCTACGTCAAAGTCTTGGCAACGACTGACTGGCGAGCTATGGTGGTGAAGTTGAAGGTGGGAATGATGATCTTGAGGTATCCATGCAAATTCGTACTCCTGATTGGTCCACACTTTATCTGGACCGTTCTGATTGGTCCGAACTGTAACAATGTATCCATGGTTTAGTTTGACGACTATTGAAATACTCCTATCCCCTATCTGAATACTTTGTTATTTGGGTTATTGTTCCATTTGAGCTTCTATAACGTCTATTCTAGCTTCCAGTTATGAAATATAAGATTTATCATCTTCAGACTACATACGATTAACTCCAATACTTTTGAACTCTTCTACCCTTAAGTGAAATAATCCTGAGTAACTTATGATGACAACTCCACTTACGAACTCAAACGATAAAATTCAAAGATAAAAAAGGATCCCATTTTTTTTTTAGCTATTTAGTTTCCATTGATTCACTGAATGGATGAGTCAATTGAGTTTCATTACAAACATATCAAGTGATTCGACCCAATTATTTTAGATCATTATAATATGTTTTCTGTAATGTGTCATAACGATGACACGAATATCATGAAAAAACTCTATTTATAACGAATATCTTCAATAATGATTATGAATTGAATCTGAAAATGAAATATAATTAATTATTTTAATTGGTTTCATTTCACATAATATCTTCTGCGCGTGAAAAATTTTTATTAATATTTTTTGAAGGTTGAAGAAATAACCTCAATCGTTATTCAGGCTACCGGTAGAACTCCTTCACTAGCATTCTTTATACAAAGAAAGTTCAAAAAACTTTTGTATATATAAATGCCAGATAGTTCCAAGCACGACACAATATCTTAAATATTACCATGTATGCCAAAGATTTCACTTGGCTCACTGCTATCAGGAATCATTCATTTATATGGAAAAAATAAGTATAACTCATTTAATGAAAGGAATACACATTTATTTCAAATGCACCGTATATATACAATACACAATATGGGTACACACAGTTCAAAATTCCACTTCATTTTACAGCTTGACGTCAAAACACTTTCTTATTGATTTTTCCTCTATTTGTTTCTATTATCATTATATTTTTTCATGTATGGTTGAAGTTTTTGTTTCTAGAGACAAATCTTAAATAATCAACTAGTTTTCAATCAATCCCCCTTACTGTTTATGTACAGTTATTAGGTATATAGTGCATTTCTTCAAT